>JAVQJX010115805.1:0-15795 GCA_036025115.1 Ambassis agassizii | reverse complement strand
GTGACAGAGACTCTGGAATAATGTTCATATAACAAACTGAACTCACCAACAACAACAGTACAGACAAAATATTCACATTATTATCACATTGATGTTTTGAAATCATGTTTTGTCATGAGGCTCCGCCCACCGCCGTCAAATCATTGCAGTCAGTAGAATCTCAGCTGCAGGTTGACAGTTTATGACTGAGCTACGATGGTGGAGGCAACCAAACCTAAAAGAGCTCCAATCACAAAAAGATAAAGCTGGAGGCAGGGCGAGGGTCTATATAGGAGATGAACTAAATGATGATCAAACCAACGATGAACTTACAGCGTAGGATTTGTCGCTCACCATAGTCGCTCCTTGCTCTTTGCTGACGGAGGATACACCAACTGATCTGGCAACCTCACGTCTGGAGGGGAGGGGGTGGAGGGGGAGGTGGATATGACTCACTGTAGTATTTTGAATTTGAGTGTAGTAACAGTTTTTGGCCGTATTCTACATATAGCGCCTTCAAGCTGAAGGGAACTGCAGTTCACCCCGCTGCCTCTAGGGACTGGCTCTAAAAGTGAGTCAATCCCCCAAAATGTCTAATTTAGAAATGAGAGAAATAAACATGCATGCAGTAAGTACTTATAATGGTTAAAACATTTTTACTCTGCAAGAAGGGAAACGAATCTTGCTTCACATCAAAATTTAAAAGCAACCTCTGCATGATATCCAAAAAAAGAACAATGTCAGCGCCATGTCAAGGGACACGACTCACACAAAGCCAAACGTTAAATAAAGGACAAAACATTCACTCAAAGTGAAAGCAGGAAAGAAAAATGAGGCAAACTAAATGTCTGACTGAAATATTTGCTTACAAGACAAATGAAGTGTTTTCCCATGTGAGATCAGTTGAATTGAATTATTGACTTCAACGTGAGTAACAGGGATGATGTGAAGAACCATTGGATTGTGACCAAGGGTTTAATGGTCATGTCAATCACAGACTGAGGACATATACTTGGCAGTTTTTTTAAGGAAAAGGATCTATAACTAAAACAAATGACTGGATTAAGTTCTCAATGTAAGAGATGGAAAAGTGATTTTGGTTAAAACCCTCTTCCTGACCATTCATTATCAAGAAGAAAAGTGCAGTCATAGTTCTTGAGGAAGCAATTTTCAAAAAGAAAAAAATAGTAGTTCCTCCCTTCTGACCAGCTATGACCAGCATCTGTCTTTTGACATCAGGTGGGACATTTGAGCTGAGATGTGAGTGGTGTCCTTCCAGGCATCAGGAGGGAATCAGGAGGGGAAAAAAGACAGAAACATCGAGTGAGCCAGGAGAGCTACAGAACCCAAACAACTGCCTGTAAAAGCTTCGGACGTCTGACCTGGTATTCCTCTCTCTCAAAGTTATTTTTCGTACTTTGTACTTATCCTTGGTTTTCTGGTTTTGTTTTTTGTCTTATGTGTTAGGTTTCTTGCATTCTGTTGTTAATTTCATGTTTAGTCATTTGCTTGTCTTCCTATTTCATTTTGAAAGTCTAATTTCACTGTGTGACTTACTTCCCTCTTCCTGCTCTCTCTGGCTCCATGTGTCTTATGAACCCCCTCCATATGTATTCAAACCACAAGCTTCACCTTTGAGTTCATCTGTGTGCTACCCTTTAACCTCATTTCTCCAGTTGGTACATCAGCTTCTGGGTTTTAACCTTGAATTCCCAAGAAAACCATCAAGCTTTGCCTTTACCTTTAAAGCAAAGAACTTCATCTTAAATTGCTCAACCTGCTGAACCAAAAGCAAACAAAAAAAAGTTCAACTGTATATGTCCTCTGTCTTTTCTCTGTCTGTGGTCCCCCTCCTCTCCTCTATCCCACTCAATATTTCACATCTTGTCTAAATCTCTCTGATGGAGAGTCCAGACAGCTCGGGGAGAAAGGGAGTGCATCCACAACCACATGTCTCTGCTGACCCAAGCAGCTGTCTCTCTTCTTCACACTGCATCTATACGCCTTTTCCCTCCTTCACCAGCACCATGTCTTAAACTTATTTGGCGTGAGATTTGTACCAATCAATGTCTATTTTGAAGGACAGCAAGCGAAAAAAAAGACAGAAAAGCATAATGGTATTCTACCTACCCATGTTTGTTTATTGGTGAGACAGCTGTTTTACTCATGAAATACAAAAATACATTGCTGAGCCCTTAATGCACGGTTCTCAAACAAATGACCAGAGGCACATTTCAAAGCCAACCCACAGACTTTTTTTTAACAAGGCTGTAAAACTGAGTTTCATATTACTTCAACATTTCATGGTTACAGCATTATATTTATGTGTCAGATTTTAAATTTCCAGCTCAAATTCAGTTAGCTTCAATATCAGTAACAAAATCTTGGGAGACGGTTGGAAAATCATGTTCTCAGAATTCATTCGAATGACATCCACTCTTCACCAGGAAGACATGACATGAGTTCAGTCACATACATGATTAAATATGGAAATGTGCCTACAAATGATCTGTAACAGTGAGTGAAAACAGAACAGCTTGTGGTGTCAGGGGGACTTAAACCATAGAGTCCTGAGTAAAAGTCCACCACGTGGCATGTGATTCCACTATCCATAACTTCTGTCATCTAACTAGGACTTTTGTTGCCATACAGGTCCCATGATCAGATGACATAAGGGCCATACAGTAATATGTTCAGTTAGCTTAAATGTGACCATGTCCTGTATTGACTGGGGCGTTTTTTATGAGGATATGTTCTCTAATATGCATCTATACAATGTATTCTTATAGTATTTTGAGAACATCCAGAGGGTTTCTGCTCTCTGCATAAAATTGTGTCTCAGTGTGTTAGTTATATCAGTGTTGATTACAACTTGTGACTGTGAAAATTCCAGCCAAAGAAAAAAAAAACTACCACTGTGTTGGTCCATTCTAAAACCCACACACTAACATGAGTGAAGGTGTTTTGTAGATGTCTTTATGAATTGTATTTCTATAAAAGAGATGCTTTTTTAAGAAATACTAAATATTTAAAATTAAGAATTTGAGTATTATCAGACAGAAATAAACATTTCTAAGGCACTATTTTCAGCTGCGGATTAACGTGGTCCTCACATTTGGCGCTCTAACGAGTATTTGCGACAGAAGGACGGTGTGTGTGTGGGACTGAGTCAAAATAAGCAATGGCAGAGGAGCTCAGAAATTTCTGAAAAGAATCAATTTATTCGGATCTATTTTTATATCATTATAATCTATCACCGAAAATAGCAACCTACAACTAACAAAATGATAACTGCCATGACTGTCTCTCCATCCATCTGTCCTCAGACCTGACCTGCTTGTCATTGGCCCGGTCTGCAGAGGCCATGCAGTGCTCACGCTCCGGGGGACACGTGCAGGAATGATTTTATTTCCATCATTTACTCAAACAAATAAGTCATCCGTCTTTTCCCTTGCAATCGATGCTGCTAGGAAATCGATAACATCAGTGTACCTAATTACTGTTTGAAGAGCGCGCTTTGCCGTCTGATTGAGCTGTACAACATTTTCATTTCAGCAGAATGTGTTCTCCTGCTTTACTGCAGGCTGCTAACCTACTTCAGTGCATCATTAGCTCCCACTTCAAGCTTTAAGCCCTGAGCGGTGCTGAGAAGAGAGAGGGAGTGAAAGGGAGTGCAAACCTATGTATCTGTGAGCCTCACAATAAAGGAGGAAAGTTTCCTCTAAAGCACAAGCTTGGGCCGGTAGCCAGAACTTCATATTCTGCAGGGAGCTACAGTAGTTGCACAGCAAGCTGGCTGTAAAAAGGGAGGAGGATCATGAAGCGGTTATGAAGGCTTAACAGCTTACTGTGGCACTGGGACCACAAGTTGGAATCATTTCTTTTTGTGGTAATCAGCCAATTACTGAGGCACTCATCAGTTTTGGTCAGGAAAAATGCCTGATATTAGAGGTTAAAGAGAAGACAAACTGTTATATCATTGACTGTATATGAAGGGTTGACATCACACAGGCTTCCTTGAGTGCCTCCAGCAATTGTGACTGAGCCCTTAATTATGCAAAACTGATGAATCGTTCTATTAAATAATCACCCTGTATAGTAAACATCCATTCCGGCTGTATAGCTGGTCATTTATACATGGAGGTCTATGGGGTTTAACTCCATTTAGACCCACTCTCAAATAGTCCATCAAGGAGAATCTATTTCATAGATATCACAGGTTTGTATTGTGTTTGTGCTGCCCGTCAGTTTATCATCTGTTGACTGACAGTATCTGTGGGAGGAAATATCCGATTGGAGATACTTTCAGGGACTCATTATGAATCCCAGAACACAATGATTGAGATAAACAGGCAGCAGCAATGGAAAAAGACATGCGTGTGTGTGTGTGTGTGTGTGTTTGTGTGTGTACACCTCCATCCATCCTGTTAATGACGGGATTTAATAACCCTCATCAGGTTAGATCGTTATTTGTGTCAGTGTTCATATATAATGTGGCTTTTAACTGAAATCAAATTACATAAACATGTGGCCCCCAATCTATTACATGCTTTAATACTGTGATGCTTCAAAAAAAAAAGTGACTGAATCAAAAATAAAAACACAAACCTGAAAGTATAAAAAAAAAATAGTAATTAAAGACCATGAGATATTTCATGTCACTTTAAACATGGAATTAAAATCTTGAAGGGCTGTTTGTTCAGTGTGCTACAAAGTGTACTGTACGGGGAGGTTGTTGAAGCTGAAGCTTCACACACTTGGCTCAGGAGATTGCTCTATTCTGCTCCTCTATTGTGGTAGTAATGGAAAACATATCACAGGGTTTAATCAAAAGACGCTGAACTGGTAAGAAGGAGAGATGATTGGGAATGAGTGAAAGAGAGGGAAGAAGAGTTAAAGATAAAGCTAACATACAGAGAGAAAGAAATGATGAACGAGGGAGTGTCGTCTACCTAAGGGAGAGAGGTGGAGGCAGGTGTCATGGGGATGCAAAGCCCTTCTCATTATTTTCCACTTCACTGGGCAGTTGATTTAGCCACAGTGTTTCCTGCCCCTCACAGCAAAGCTTCAATACAGGGCGCTGTCTTAATAAACCTGTATTACTGTCTGTATTCACCACTGTATTCACCTTTGATCACCATACAAACAAAAACAACTGACCTGTTGCAGCATCCGATAACATATGAGTGATACTTCTAATGTGAGAGCAAAAATCACAGATCAGAGGAAAAAGTCTAAAATACAATAAAAAGTAAAAATGACAAGGACAAAAAAATAGACAAATTTACACCTTGCGATACAGGACAGATGGGTGGAAGAGAAACAACAGAGTGAGGGATTTGTCTGCCTCTTTCCTAATGTACTTACAGCTCATACAAACACAGATGCCAGGCACTAAAGTGGAAATGGGAAAGTATGAAAATGAGCAGAGGAAATGAAGAATACATGGAGGATGCTGGTGGTGGGGTGGAGGTCATTGTGTTGCAGGAAATGACACCGTGATAACAGAGAAGGCAGGATAGGAAGGCTTTGTTAGAACAGAATGGGGAAGGTAATGGAGCCGGTAAACTACTAACATTTACAGTCAGGTTCAAAAGTTACAGCCCCTCTTTTAATTCTGTTTAAAAAGCAACAACAAATAACTTTTTTCACTGTATTTTTTAATTTAGTAAAAATTAAGCTATGTATTAAAATTAAGTTTTAATACTATGTCCCCTCTTCCTGCTTCCATAGGATTTAATTATTTGTACAGACCTCTATAAAAACCAGCGCTTCTGTTACTCATCATTCAGGTGTGTGTTAACACAATGACAAACAATGCATGAAAAAAACGCCATGTCTAAAAAAGCACGTGGAAGCATGACAGGTTCACAATACTGAACGAACACATGACAGCAAAGTAGATGACGTTTGGTCTAAACCAAACACAGCATTTCAGCACAAACAGCTCATACACACTGTCAAAGCACGGTGGTGGAGGGATGATGGTTTGGGCTTGACCCCTTGCAGTGAGCCTTGCAGAGGCGTGGACCATGAACTTTGTATACCAGAGTATTCTAGAGACTAATGTTGTATTTGCTTATTATAAAGAAACACTAAGATCAGATGACATTGTGTATTTACACTACAAACATAAATAATAAGAATTAAAACAGAGGGTGCAAAGTTTTAAACATGTGCAATGCAAATGTCGCTGACTTTATGCTTCATCACCACAGATTAAACCTCCATCCAAACCTTTACCAGCTCTCAGTAAAACACAGGTGAGTTTCAGTGATAATATGCCCATCAGCAACATGTTTAAGTGTCTTTCATGTATATAATATTCATGTTTTATTTTTCAGTATAATGCAGTAACACAAAGTCCTCCTCCTGTACCTCCGATCAAACCCAGCGCTCCTCCCGTGCCTCCAGCAAAGCCTCTGGTCCACAGACTCACATGAAACTCTCATTAAGCTCCACCAAAGCGGAGGACATTCAGCTGGTTGCTGAGTCAGAGAGGCTGAGAGAGAGTTTGGAAAAGTTTACTGTTCAAAGCAGTTACAGATTTAGAGTGAGGCCTCAACAACACAAGACCAACAGCAGCACAGTGGCTGCTGTGGAAAGTGATGTCTGATAGGAACACGAGCATATAAATGCTTGTTGTAGTCATGGTTCTGTGTAACGTGTGCAGTTTTGCACTTTTGATACATTTTAAAAAACTATTTATTTAATGTTTATACAAGGGATTGTATGTACAATGAAAACAAGAGGTTATGGTCACCTCAGTATATTTTTTGACTTTAACCCTCTCTTGTGCTAAATGCTAATTACTGAAGTTCTACAGACACACAAAGAGTCTCTACTCCTGACCAGAACCTACCTTCAAACAGATTCTGCTTGAGACCAGGTGATGAACATAGAAGTGCTGATGTGTGGCTCATGTTCTTCCAGGAGGACCAGAATAAGAGCTAAAAGAGATAAGATCAGAGTTAATATGATCTTAAATAATTGAAAATAATGTATGTATTGAAATCACTGTGCCTCCCTCAGGGTTTAGTTTCTATCACTTTAAATTTGTACTTGGAAAAACTATGAATGGTACATACAGTGTAAGAAGCCATGCACTGTTCAGATGACCTGTGTGTTCAGCCTTTGTGTGCTTTCAGTCCCAAGAAGGGTGTGTGACAGAGCCTCGAGGAGCAACTTGGTTTTTTTTTGTGCACTGTTGCAGACATGTGGGTTTCCACTGTTAAAATTACAAAACATAATTTAACAAGCCTACTTCATAATCTCTTACTATGTGACTGTTTGAATGTAAAAACCTCACATGATGGCCTTTTTTATTGTGATATATAAAGTGCACTTTATGTCCATAGCAATGAGCACAACTTGACTGCAGTGTGTGAGAAGTCTGTTCTCTGTCTTCAATTGTTCTTCCAGGCAAATGGCAACTGTATCAGTGAACAGTTTTATTTATCTCTAGTGAGAGGAGAAAGGAAGCAAGAGGCCACTCTGAGTCAGTGCTCTGGTCTGAGATCCTATAATCTGCTTTTCCTGCCTCAGCCCAACAAAACCTTTGATTATTATCATTATCAGCATTTGTTTAACATTTGTCTTGTCTAAACTATCATAAAGCAGCAAAAATTCAGCAGACAAAGCAGCGGGGCAAATCAGTATTCAGACGGGAGCTGAGCTTTAAGGAATGTAGGCAGGGAGGAAGGGGGTGGGCGGTGTTTGATTCTCGTCTGATTCACTGCTAATAAAACACAGTTTATAACGAGTGTGGCTTGTTGTACAGATGAAGCATTGTCTCTGCTTGTCGTTTCTGGGCACACTCTGCAGGAGATGAGGTGATGACCTAACCGTCATCAAAGAGCAGGGCGTTCACTGTGTCCTGATGTAAGAACCGCAAGAGTTTCCACAGACAACCACAAAAAAAAAAACAAAATCCAGAATATGTGTAAAAGGCAAAACTAAAGAAAAAAACTATCATAATCTAGAAATGGAGACAAAGAGAGACCGTTAATGCATGACTGTTCACATTTGATAAATCATTTCCTGAACAGTAGATCCTGGTTTTCATCCTCAGTATTCAGAACCAGTCTTTTTCTAAGACCAAGAGGGAAGTGAACAACATCATCCGGTGACTCACTATACATCGATCAGATCTAATCCTGAGAAACACATGACTCAAATTATCTTGATTGTTTCCAGCCTGTCCTTTATCAAACTGCATTTCCAGAAATCATCATCATCTATTCTTTAATCATTTAAATTCTTAAACAACAGGAGTGCAATTGGAGATTTCATTAGTTGTTATGAAATAAAACGGTTTAAAGTCCAGGAATTGCTGCCAGGCGTTTACACATGTGGACATTTCCTTCCTTTTGTTAAACATACAACAATCTCCAACTGCACACTGCTTCACCTCAGGGAAATAAAAAAAGAAGCATTAACACATGAATCGTGCCAAAGTCATTTATTTTATTACCAGGTAAACATTTTATCTTCATACAGTGAAACTTCTAGAAATTAAACATTTAAACCATCAAAGGAAACAAAAGGAAAGAAAACTGACAGTTATTTAAATACAGGAAAAAAAAAGTTTTGTTTGCCATTGCACTTTAACTTCATAAATACAACTAAAAGGATTCATTTCACTTCTCTCTGACCGAGCAGTACATTCTGCCTTTTCACTGTCCTGGGTCCTCCTGTGAGCATCTCGGATCGTCATGTTAAATCCACTGTGGATGAGTGGTGCAGGAAACCAGACTGCGTCACGGTCATGCATACTGTTGTATTTATTGGGGGGGATGGAAGCAAAGAACGATTCTCATGTTGGTGATAAGCTGAAAGGATGAACCAATTTACTGATCTGAATTTACTGATCAGATTTAAATATTAAGATAAGCTGCTTTTCTCAATTTTAATATAAAATAGTTTACAGAAAATGTAATATATGGCTACATGGAACTGTTGTAAAGATTTAAATAACGCATATTTTGGGTGAAACTGTTAAGAAATTCATTATTGTTCAATATTTTTTTTCTCTCCAATAACAGAAAATAGTAAAACTTGGTAATGTGAAAATAGTTTATGAAGGAAAACAAAATGTAAACAAAATTAGTTATATCTTTTTTTGTGGTTTAATTCCATCATTTATTTGTTAATAATTCATTTACATTTTGTTTTCAAAAGGTTATTTGTCTAAACCTAGATGATCATTGAAGCCCAATGAGACGCAGGTCACAAAAACATAACAAAAAAAATTGAATAGTAGACGCAGTATAAACATAAACATAATGGCCAGTCATGTCTGTACACATATCATGTCTTTTGCCTGTGCACGCCATTTTGTTTTGTTTTGTTTTTTGTTTGGAAAGTTTATGTTTATGGTGAAACATAACAAAGTCATTAGCGGACACGACATCAGTAAATTCCATGGCTGTTTGTCAGCCTGGAAGGTTTTGTCTGAGCGTCTTCACACAGAGGATACATGGGAGTATCAAAGAAAGTGCTGTTTGCTTGATTGTAATTTCCTCCTCGAACCCCCTCCCCCTCCCCCTGCCCCTCCCCCTGCCCCTCCCCCTCCCCCTGCCCCTCCCCCTCCGCTCCACATTCACGCTCCCCCACCGACCCCCTGACCACTTCCTGTGTTTCCCTTCAACTGTCACAAGATTGAACTTGTTCCCATGTTTCCCTCTGAGACTCCACCATGTGATCGATTCACCTTAAACCCTCAGATCTGGTGCTACAGTTTGCTCAGTTTTGGAACAGTAAAAATGGATTATGTGCAGCATAAGAGAAAAAAAAGAGCAGAAACACAGCTTTGTTGTTTTCTCATATAAAAGCAAGATTATTAATTGATCAACTTTCCACCATGTGTGATGATGGGAGTAGGCGGACACCACTGAGCATGGGCGAACTCCATCCTTTTTTGTTTTTTAAAACAGAAGATCAAGAAAGCCGTTTTGAGTCCATGTACAAATGTACAACGCTGTGTTAACAGCTTACAGTCTTTAGTGTTTCTCGTGCAGGTGAGGATGGAGGACGCATGGCAGCTTATGCATTTCGCTTTTTTAACTTTGTTGTTAAAGTTTCGTATTTTGTCCAGCTCCAGTCTTGGTCCTTTAAAGAGGAAAACCAAGGTTTTAGGAAAAAAAAAAGAAATCGCAAGTTGTATGAGAAGTAAGTCGGTACATGCATCCATTGATTAAAATGCTGTCATCACTGGATGCATTGGAAAATTCAGGCAGTGCATCAGTTTGTTTATAGCAATTTTGATGAATCTTATGTGTTAGCTACTACGATCTGCCATTTAGAATGAAAACATGCCTCAAAATGAAAGCAGTGACTCACCACTATGCTTTTGGCCTGTTCGTCGGCAGCCTCTTGCATCAAGCTGGTCAGCTGACTGAGGTACTTCTGGTTCTCCTGCAGGAGTCGTGGGGCAGCATCGCTGTAGCGCACACACACAGAAAGCATTACAAGACAATTCACACAAGTCACATGAGAACTAAAGAAAAAAAAGAAAACAAAAATCCTGAGGGGGTAAAATAGCCTGACCTACTCAGCCATGCATTTCATGTGAAATGTGATTGTAACATTAGACAATCATGTTTTTCACATACAATGAATGGATATGATTCACTACTCTTGAAAACAAATACAACACTAATGAGTTCATCCCTCGTCAAGCAAGGAACTGTGACAATTCATTTATAATGTCGCTTATCTTTATACTGGACTTATGTCACAGCAAACACAAGTGACACCAGTGCATACATTTAGTAATATGAATTATATTGTGCTGTTCCCAATGAGATAAACAATCTGAGAAACATGAATGAATGACTGAATTACCTGTCGTTTGGTCCAGGTAGGGATGTTAGTGGATGTGGGGAGCTTACAGGTTGCGCTGACTGAGACCACTGAGACACCTGCAGCATGTTGGATGACTCAGGACTGGCTGGTATCGAGTTCCGTGATGAGTTTTGAGCCTAAGGGAGAGACAGATCTTTCCAGAACAGGCAGGAATAATAACAACTCTCTCATCACAACAGTACTGAAGGCAGCGCACCCTCCTGCTCACCACATGTTTGTTATATTAAAAGCAAACCGGTGGAATTTACTCACACAGGCGATCTTGAGTAAATGCCAGAATTCTCTCTGCCTCTTAATCTGCATCTGCATCACTATGTTGTCGGCGTCCTTGATGCTTTCCAGGGTTTTCTCAATTCGTGGAAACAAATCAATGATCTTCTGTTTGCTGATCAGGATCTTACTGTTAAGGGGAAACAAGCGCATCTGAGCGACAGAATAAAGAAATGTCGAGGCGACGCAGAAGTGACTCCTACCTGAGGTGGGTGTATAGGTCTTTGAGGACCTTGTCTTGGTTTTGGACGGTCTGGATGATGGCCTTCACCATCTCAGAGCTGTCGCTGCTCACATCGGACTCAGGTACTGAAAGAAATGGACCATGTGATGAAAACACTTCTGGATTTTACCGTTTTGTGACAGTGAGGTTTTATCTTACTTTTGCATTTCATCTTCAGTTGCTTGTAGAGTTCAATTGCCTTTTCCTCCCTGCAACAAAAATACATTTTTTTAGATTCAAAATAAATTTCTTTCTTATAAACAACAATGCTATTTAATACAGACTTTATATACACAACGTCAGGTTCAGTGTCATTTGCCCTCCGTACACCATCCGATTAACTACTTAGGAATTATAGCCATATTCATATACACACACATTGGAGGCTCCTATGTAACAAATCGTGCATTATGTGCACGATTATCGTGCTTCCTCATTACTCCATGACTAACCAAGAAGAAAAAAAACAGGTTGTTGTTTCGAGTTCATTTATATCTGTTAAGAGTTTACTGAAACTCTCAACATGAGGTCAAAAAGACTGTCTCTACAAGTAAAAAAACACACAGATTTATGAATGTAAATACAGAGGCTCCACTACAAGGTGCAAACCAGTGGTCAGACTCAAGAGCAGAAAGGACTGATTACAGTTTGACACTTTGCTGCATGTTGATGATGATGTGACTGGGATGCTAGGATACTGAGTTATTCTTCAATCCAATAAAGCATGCTGCTTACTTATTGAAGACAAGACTCAGGGCAGAAAAAGTCATAAACACACAGCAGCTGCAGTAAAGACTACAAAGAATCCCAATAGAGGAAACTCAGCATTTGGTCATGTCCAACACTTTTTTACCTTATATTAAAATTTAATCCTGATGTTGCAAAATTATTATGCAAAAGCCTTGTGTGTGTATGAAAATAGCCAAGTTAAAAGCAGGATATCTCCACTTCATCTTGAGTGTTTCATTTCAAAATCAAACAGTACAGAGACAAACGCATCACTGATCAACTATTGAAACGGGCAGTCTGTGTGTGTATATAATATTCATCAATTTTTGTTGTGTCATTCGGTGTGGTTAGAGATCAGGCTTTGTGGGCTTACACAGCAGATGGCTTTAATAGATATGCCAGTGAAAAGGAGAAGACAGATAGAGCCTGTATAAAACTTCATCACGTTGTCTACTATGAACAGTCGCCAGCGACATCAGTACTGTGTAGTTGTATAACATATTGAAACTGTAAATGAGTAGAAAAATGAACACTGATAAATAGATTTTTAAGTTGTGCTTACATAGCATGTAATTTAAATATCCCAGTCTGAGTTCAGCAGAGGTGTATAGTTGCATGTGACCTCTTCCCACCAACTTACTCCAACTATTTTCTGTCTCAAAACAGCAACCCGGAACTAAAAAGTATTTATGCGTGTCAATCAATCACACACTCACAGCTGCTCCATCTTGTCTCCTTGACGTCGAGCATATGGGCTCCTCTGAAGTTCCACTATCTCAGAGTGCAGAGCCATGATCTCATCTTCTAAATGGCTCACCTCTGCCACCTAGAGGACAAAGCAGGAATCAAACAATGGAAGCCACTGCAAGGATTCATACATCACAGAAGAATAGCCTGGATTTATTTTAAGAACAAAATACCTGTGCAAACGCAGCAGCTCTTTCCTCATTCTCCTGCCAGGCTTTCAGCATCTTTTCAGAGGCTTTGAACAAACAAACAACTTGATTAGACAAACCCGTTTAGTGCTTATCCAACCCCAAACACACAGCTGTCTAAAAACACTCACATATTCCATAGTGCATCTGATCGCTGTATTTTTCCAGGTCGTACTGGATACTGCTCTTGAAGAAATCCAGCTTGGCTTTGAGCTGCTGTGAGAAGCCAAACATGCTGTTTTTACACCTGGTCAGGTTGGTGTTGTAGCGAAGGAGGCTCAACCTGGAGGAGGACGAGTGGGTAGACAGTTTAGAAGACAAAAACAAAGCACAAACACTGCAAAGACACAGCTACTGAGGTATGAGTTTGTAACATTTGTAAACAGCAGTAAAACTAAAGCTGGGATACCGCCAGCTAGTTAGTGCTGTGTTCTAGCTGCACTAGCTTTTTGTTCTGTCCAAAAGGGAGCACGTCAGTGGCAGAGGGGCTTCAAACGCTGTCTGTCTGAAGACTGCATGTAAAAATCATACCTATTAAGAGTATGTGCTGGACTCCTGCGCACATATACTGTATTATAAAGCAGCTTTTCTCACTTATACAACAGAGAAAGTCACTAGTAAAAACAGGACTGAAATGGACTTTATGTTAGCAGGAAGTTTGCACCACCTTCCAGGCTGCATGATTTCAATTGTTTTTTGAGCCAGATCTAACAATACATACATGATAATGACACGTTAATAACAGTGACTGTACAGTGAATTTGGCTTTCAATGTATTGTTTCACGATCCGTAGTCCAATCCATCTGTTTTGGTGCCTGACCTGTACCTAATCTGATTGGTGCAGATTGATTTGTCTCAGCCATGATAACAAACTGATATCTTTTGCTGAGGAAGGAAAAGCACTACATCTGGTGGGACACAATCAACAGCACGTGGCATGGTGCCTCAAACACATCTCGTCCAACTTACTATTACTGGGGCAATATTATGTTATGTACCTCTGCAGTTCATTTAGGGCACCACAGGATTTGTGATCGAAAATTTACATGATGTCACTCACATAGCAGCTCTCTGTCCTTGGAAAAGCCGACTGTAGTCCTCTTTCAGGCCGCAGATGTAGCTGACAGCTTCTCCCCAGACCTTCTTGAGCACCACAAGAGGCAGCTGCGTCTTGGCCTCTTGCACTACAAAAGTAAACCCATGACAATATTTTAAAGTGAAGAAAGGGCACCTGTCCATCAAAGTACATTTAACTGTATTTAACAGTCCCATTAGCAGCTGACAGTGGCTTAAAATAAACTCACCAATAGTGTTGACTTTCTCTGGCAGCCGTCTGGCACTAAAGGGACCAGAGTACTTAGTGATGCTTTTGTCAAACAGGTAGACGATGTAGCTATCCCATCCTCTCTACACATGAGAAAAGAAAATCAGCACTTGCACAGCAGATAGCTTTTTCAGCAAGACTCCTCTTCCTCAATGGAGCCTAGCTGAGAGATTCAAAGCCCCCCAGTGGACACTATGAGTGAGGAGTGAGTCATAATACTTGCTGAAGCAGCTTTTTTTTAAAAATGCAATTTCTCCACTGTGAGACTAATAAAGGTTTTCTTAGCTTACCTTTTTTTGCATCATTTTAATTTATTAAAGTGATTTTTCAAGCTTAGCATTGCCTTCATAAATGTTTCAGTAGAAGACCAAACACAAATCAACCTACCACTCCGTCTAAGACACACTGTGCAGCAGGTTTCCTTGGGTCCAGTGACACCCCTGTCTCCTGCAGCAGCTCCTGGTTTGCCACTTCAATCTTGGTCTCAGCCTCAATGCGCTTCTGCAGACTGTGAAGACTCTCATCTAGAGTCAGCTGGAAGGAATGGACCTGAGCTGTTGTCATGTTCAGGATGTGGACAACCTGAAAAGAGAGAGAGTCTGTGTACTGACTGATGACCTAGATAAAGCAGCTAAAAGCACTGATAAAAGCAGATCTTGTGCGTCACCTTCATGCACAGTATCTGCTCAAGCACTTCAAAACATAAGGGTTTCTTGGTGTCTGGGTTCACTTTGCCTCCTCTATGGACAGGGTCCCACTTTAACATCAGCTGAAGCAGTGCTTCCATAGGCTCCAACAGTGTCCTTTTAAAAAACATAAAGGCAGCACCAAACAGTAATGTTACAACTCCAGCAAAGCTTTTTAAGTGACAATATTTACAGAAAAAGGACTTTAATGTCCTGACCTGCTGAGATTGTTGGGGTAGGGCAGGTGTGTGGAAAACCTGACTTCTCCATTCAGCTCCTCTACAGCCATGATGTCTTTGGGACCTTTATTCCTCACTTTGCTGGCCCTTTGGATGACAAGATGTTGTTGCATTAACAAGCAAATTGAGTTAATTGAGACTCAAATAGAATCTTCAATAGAAATTATTCAAGTATACAGTTTCCCACAAACAGCACCAAGTTGTAGGGTGCATTTCTTAAAATAAAAATAATAATAGTGTTTTCATGCTATGCCGTTAAAAAAGTGAGGATTTAAAGAAGTCCAGTGGGAAATGGACTTGGGGTGTATTAAAACAGAATAACGTGTGGGTACTTTTGTGGAATGGCCCACCTCCGTTCCCCTCCAGCATTCAGAAATAGAGCTTTTAGCCAGTGTTCCCTTGAGGCACAAAACTACAACAAAAGTTACATTTGCTGGACTGGAGTTTGTATAGATATTTTCAGCAATAGCTGGAATCCTTGCATTTCTACGGAATGAATTTTAAAATCTGTTTCCTAATCCTACCTATTTGTTTGTGCTTGTC
>JAVQJX010115798.1:0-15803 GCA_036025115.1 Ambassis agassizii | reverse complement strand
ATATATATATATATATATATATATATACGCTATATACTCACTTCACACACACCCAGCCCCATTGAATAATGTGAGGAGAGTCGGTTCTTCCCATTGGCTGCGTTTTCCCTTTGTGTGGCTTTAAAATATACAGTATGATAGAGCAAAATGGGTGGAGCCTGATGGTTTGTGGTGTCCAGATGGTGATAAATAGGCTACAGCTACAGCACCAAGCACGTACAGAAAAAGGGCAAATAGTAGCAGAGGTGTGTTTTTTGTCTGGTAAAGTGTCAACCTTTTCTCCTTTGGCTTGAGCTTTCATGTTTTGTCTTCCCTCTCTAGCCAGCCTCACCTTTTTATTCAACCTCTATTTATGCACTCCCTTTGTATGCAGGTGTTGCCAGCAAACCCAGAGGAATCGTGGCAGGTGTACAGTTCAGCCCAGGATAGTGAGGGAAGGTGTGTCTGCACTGTGGTGGCGCCCCAGCAGTCCATGTGCTCAAGAGATGCCCGTACCAAACAACTGAGGCAGCTGCTGGAGAAGGTAATTATCAGGTTAACTCATCAGCACAGCAACACTATGTCCAGATAAACTACATTTACTCCATTTATACACACGTATAAAGACATGTCTAAACGCGCACACAGGCATACTGGTGTTTGTGGTCTTCCAATCACTCCTCTGCCCGTTGGACAAGAATAGAAATCATGCTCTAATGAGCTCCCTGGAAACTCAAGGCATCATGGGAGGCAGCTATACACTGACTCTCTGTAAGTTTCTATTATACGGCATACATCCAAAGCAACATATCTAGTGATGCAACACAGCACAACACCCAAAGATGCCAAGCTTAGACAACCTTTAAAAACCTAAAAAAAGATGGAGATAATCCAAAATAATGCAAATGAGCTGATTCACAGAAGTCTCGCCAGCCTCGCACAGATCTCTCCCGAATAAACAGAAGATGAGCCAAGATTACGGAGTTTCTGGACCAAAACAATTTTGGAGAAAACAAATGTCTTAACAGTATGCATTCTACACTTGCACCATGTGTCTGAGGCCCCTGACTAGTTGGCCTGATGTCAGAATTTGTGAATCACTGCAAGATGAATGCCAAGCCAACGACAACATATTGAAAGCCTGTTGCATTTTTCTCTGCATCTCACGCTCCAATTACACTACAAGAGATTGGAGATGTATTTAATTACCCTGGCTAATGTGTTCTTTGTGGCATCACAGGTCCAGAACATGACCCAGTCCATCCAGGTGCTGGACCAGCGCACCCAGAGGGACCTGCAGTATGTGGAGAAGATGGAGGTTCAGCTCCGTGGTCTGGAGACCAAGTTTAGGCAGGTGGAGGAGAACCACAAGCAGAACATCGCCAAGCAATATAAGGTATGAAGCCGCTTTTTGAGCCATTGACCTGACAGCCATTCCTTCAGAGCTCATGGTAAACAGCCTTACCCATTTTCCACTGAGGTGATGATTCATGGTTACCTAAAGCACCATATTGCATACCTGAAAATCTTCAATGCATGCCCAATTAAGAAAATGGATTCATAAACCTACTTACTAGGATTCATATCATCATTAAAAAACAAGTAAAATACATTTTTTTGCATAAAGGGCTGGGTCTTTCAACAGCAAGTGGCCTTTTTTTGGTTCACTGACTATTTAACCAAAGCTACTTTCAAAATTGCTAATATGCTAACCAACTGCTAATGCTGCTAATTATTCTCACAGTGATTTACGTGTTTATAACATGCTAGGGAAATAGTGAAATGTAACAAGATGGCATCATCAGATTACATCTTTAGCAGTAGCAGGTTAGTGTACTAAACACACGCTGTGATGTGTACATGGCTCCGTTGCTGAAACAGTACTGAGACTACTGAAAACACAGGAGCACACTTTAGGTGCCAAACTATGTGATGGCAATATCTGGATAGTTTCTTGTAATCCTGATCTCTATAGATTAGTTTTTTGTTTTGTTAAAGCAATACCCAGCCCTGTTTGCAATTTCTCACACAAAAAGCATACCTTCATTCTTTCCATTAGCAGTTTTGTGTATCAACCTAAATAGCAGCGACACATTTGTGTGATCCTCTCATTTCTGCATGCTCATAAGCCTTATTCACTGCATGCGTGGAATCGTCTGTACCATGTCTTAAGTGCATATACTAAGTGTGTGTGCGTTTGTTTGTGTGTCTGTTAGATAGGTTAGCAAGCTGTAGCCACTATCAACAGTTTGTCATTTTCTTGCTTGCAGGGCTAACTTTAAGACATGTAAAGAGAGCCACAGGGAAGAAGAGGCAGGTCAATTCCAGATATCCTGAACTGGGCCACAGTTCTGAGAGCATTTTGGGCGTCAAACAGTTAATTTACCTTTAGCACCATTAAGACTAAGAAACCCCACCCCTCTCCCAAACCAACCCACCACTGATCTCTTCCTGCATGTTACTGCTGTCAAAGTTTTCCATCTAAAAGCTTTTTTCAGACTTAAATACATTATTATTATTATTATTATTATTATCATTATTATTATTATTATTATTATTATTATTATTATTATTCAATTGCTGTTATTCATTTTTTTTATTTTGGCTTTTGTCTATGCATATTTGGTTACTCAACAAATCTCTACGTAAAACTATAGACGTAAAATTCGAGACACTTTGTTGTGTGTGACATGTAAAAGCATGTAACCCTTAATACGATGTTGCATTTTAAACGATGATGACCAATAAAGAGCTTTCCCAATTGTTGTCGGTGTACCGAGGGCTTGCTTTTTAACGGCTGGTCACTGCCAGGACGGAGCCACCTGCTCTGCTCATCCAGCGGGTGGAGAATATATTTCTGGTTTGTTTGCTCAGACACACACCTGCACAGACAAATCACAGCTGTTCACACACAAACACTGCACAATGGACATAAACGGGGTCGTCATATCAGTGAAGAGGCAGGTTAGAGTTAGAGTAGTCAGGACCAGTCAGGTGTATTTTTTTTTTCTTTTTACTTTTCTTTTTATCGACAGCGGGTCTTCCTTTTTGTCGCGCATGACACTCAACCGAGCTTATTCTAATCCTTTCAGGCCATAAAAGCGAAAATGGAGGAGCTTAGACCGTTGATACCAGTGTTGGAGGAGTACAAAGCCGATGCCAAATTGGTATTGCAGTTTAAGGAGGAGGTCCAGAATCTGACGTCAGTTCTAAGCGAACTTCAGGAGGAGATGGGGGCCTATGACTACGAGGAGCTCCACAACAGAGTGTCAAATCTTGAGGAGAGACTTCGAGCATGCATGCAAAAATTAGGTAGGCACAGAAAGTTGTTGGCACACACTTTGCTTCAAACATGTGCATGCACAAACACTCTTACTGACATGCAGTATGTCGTGACTGGCCAAAAAGAGATCCTCAGGCACATGATGTGACATTATAGCACCCATATTCTTAGTTTGTTATTTTTGTTGTCTATTCTTCCTTTTTTCATAATAGGCTAATAATGAAGTCCATTTGAGGGTTACACGATTGATTCTGCAAAAAACATGGCACAAATACACAAGCTATTGACTTCAGTTCCTCAATTTTTGTGATGCTCTGCTTTAAATTTATGCAAATATAAAGCATGAGTGTAGCATAGCGTATAGTTTTCTGAAACATATAATTAGAAGACATGCATGGATTGATAGCATTCAGATGAACAAGAGCTGATGTGTTTTCAGCTTGTAAGTCAGTGTTATCTTTGCTCTTAGCCCCTGTCTCAGTCTCTTCACACCTTTGTCACAGCCCATGGTGCTAATAGATGCACACCCACACTCCAGTGACTAAGATATATTGCAAGAGCAGAGACACTTACATGCGGCACATCACGGGTATATTGTGTCCCAGCTTCAAATTATTCACTGTGCAAGATGACAGAAAGAAATTGGGAAAAGCTTTCGGTTAAAATGTTCTTTTTTGTAAAGCTCACTGTGATTTGAGTTAAATTGAATAACTAGACAGCAGAAAACAGATCATTCTAATCTCAGCTCACCAGTTGCTTTTGGTGTGATTCATGCACACACACACACACACACACACACACACAGTTGCCTTTTTTCACTGGCAGCCTCCATCAGCGTGGAGCAGGAGTTTGCTCCGTACTTTCACTCCCAGTTCAGTGCGCATGCCACTCTTCACATCTGTGGTCAGGCTGCCAAAGATAGGAGAGTGGGAGACCTGCGGGAGTTACTTACTGTGTGTGAGCAAGATCAAGATGAGATAAAGGAGAGGTCACTCAGCGAGAGACTGGCTCAGGCAGAACAGAGGGGTGGCTTTTTTCTTTCATCTTCACACGATTGCAGAGGCACTCATGCATAGCGCACACAAATACACCCCACTGCACTCCTGTTACTGAGATTAAACTCACGAAGGTCACTTGCCACATTTGCATCAGGAGAACAACAACTCTGGGAAAAATGGAGAGGGCAGGGGAAATTCAACTACTGAATAAATAGATAGAGAGACTGATAGAAGGTGAAATTGGGGAAGGAGGAAGAGTGATAAAGTGAAGGCAAGCAGGAAAAGTGAAAGAGAGTAACCAGGGTCCCCACAGAGCTGTCCTTCAAGCTGTTTTGTGCCTGAGAGACTACCAGGACACAATGGCCATCGATCAAGAGGACATGCCAGCTTGCTGGGCAATAATCAAATAAGTAAATCACTGTCTGTGCTGGACCCCAGCAATGTGGAGCCACAGAGAGCTGCAGGCAAATCCAACCTCTGCATTCCCAAATAGTGATGAATGGAGCAGGGAGGTCAGCTATTCCTGCTCTGTTTGCACCTCCTCTTTCATTAGTATTTCCCTCACTACAAACAGTCTCACCATCTTGTTTCTGCCTTAACAATCAATCTCATTTGGCTTAAGTAAATTAATTTTTAAATGTTATTAACACCAAACAACAGAAACACATCCTGACTGTAATTTAAAATCAGCTGAAAAAGTTTTGACTGCAAGCTTGTGTGTTCTATACCTAAATCCCCACATTCTGGGCTAAGAGCTGGTGGTGCTTTTTCTCTCTTCTAGTTCCAGTGCCCATTAGGTTTTTTTTTAATTTGCTTTGCCCTATGCCTCAGCCAAAGCAAATTCAGGCCAAAAGGGGATTAGACCCCTTGTGCATCTCCAGACTGCAGCAGATCTATCACAGGACTCCCTTAGCTGCCTGCAATAGTAGTGCCATCTAAAGATAGAGGCTTGATTAGAGGAAATAAATAAATAAATCAATGCCCAATGTATTAATGCTGCCTCTAATCCCACTGGGGGTTATGTAAGGGACTCAACCCCCACTAGAAATAGTAGACACTGCTCATGTGACCACGTGATTGTCTCTGTCACAGCCACAACATATGCTGCACAAAAATGCCATTATGTGAGCGAAAGAGTGAGATAGTGTAATAAATCAAGACTGTATGACTAAAAGTAACGTGACATTTCACAACAATGAAGAGAGATGCAACTGAGGGGTTAATGGATGCAACGCTTCACAGAGAAAGATGCTAATGAAAACCTAAAATGAGCCATCGTCACAGTCCCACCCATTAAATTAGCTAATGACAACGTCTCATTACATTCATGCCATAAAATTAACTAATCAAGATCATCTAATCGACCTTTGTCTCTTTGAAGTGTCGTCTGAAAAAAAAGCCTAAACTAATGGATGTACCATGAGTATCATTTGTTGGAGTCATGTCTGTGCTGATTAGAAAGGGTACATTAGCCTGACCGGCTCTCAGTCAGGAGGGACACAGAGCCCAGTGTTAGATTTGTCAAATTCACATTAACACCTCAATCAACACTAATTAACACTGCAGCAGCTTACAAGTAGTACACAGGAGGAGAATACACAGCGGCTCTTCCTTTGGTTTTCTCTCACTTTGACACACATCCACACATACGCAGAGTAAAACAGGCATTAGCATGTGTGAACTGAATAATAAGCTCTGAGACACGCCGAGCCGGACATCAAGTTCTTCATCCTTTAGGCAATTTCATTTGGATTTAAAGTAAATGAAAATGTATCCCTTGCAACAGATTTTGAATTAGTCCAAACACCAAAACGAGTTTAGATGTTCCCATCTCAATTTTTTCCCTGCAGCGTGTGGCAAACTGACGGGCATCAGTGACCCAATCACCATCAAGACGTCTGGATCAAGGTTTGGCTCCTGGATGACTGATCCTCTGGCACCAGAAGGAGATACACGGGTATGTATGACTGGATAGATTATATATCTCCTCCTGATATGATACTGTATTAATTATTGAGTAGTGCTGGGTATCAAATCTCAGACCACGCTGTGTTTATAGCACTAAGAATAGAATGTCAGTTTGCTGTTACTCCTCACTGATCATCTCATTTTACAATCCTGGTATGATTGTTATACTGCAATTATCACATATCACCTCTTGAAGATTGCTATTTTAAAGCTGCTATATATTTTTTATTTATGGATACATTTGGGATCATCAGAAACAAGATCTCATTTATCAGATATAGATCAGCTCAGGAAATGGGTCTGCCTTAAACACATTAAACTGAATTGTCACGGGTAAATAGGGCATTGGACTTTGAAGCGGAGGGTCTCAGGTTCGAGTCCAGCCCTGGACACATGGAGGTGGGCTGGTAGCTGGAGAGGTGCCAGCTCCCCTCCGGTGAGTTTCTGCGGTTGTGCCCCTGAGCAAGGCACCCCCCCCCCCCCCTCACCACTACCACCACCAAAATCAATAGATGATTCTATTCTATTCTATTCTGGTTCCGCTCAGTGAGGCTCAGAGCTGTGACGGACGCGCCTGAACGCAGCACGGTGCGCCTGAACGCGCTTTAACTGAGCAGACCGGATCTCTTCCGTTCCGTGTGTTTGGCGGAGCAGACTCACGGTGCGCCGCCGTCTCTATCGCCGCCCGCAGGCCGCTGCTGTCGGCCGAGAACATCAGGTTTAAGTCCATGAACGCAGCCATGATGCTGCGGGCCTCTGTCCGCCTCCGTGCCACGTGGGTACCGCCGCAAAGCCCCTCTGGGAAGTGTAGTCCTTCCGGCTCCACCACGAGCAAGAACCATAGACCGTATATAAAAGAGGCAAGAACAAACAAGCGAACAAACCACGTGATTTGTTTAATGAACTCTTTAATGCTGCTCAATCCAGCAGGGGGCGAGCATGCGCAGAGGGAACACAGCAGCAGCAGCAGAAGAAGAGGAAGAGGAGGAGGAGGAGGTCACAGCTGCTGCAGGTTTGTGACAAATGTAAAGTTCAGGTTTTATTTAGACTTTTTTAGACTCTTGGAGACGCTTTGTTCGGCGTAACGAACCGAACTGCGCTCAAAACGTTCTCAAAGTTCTGTTGTGTTTCGCTCTGTTCGCTGCTCAGTGTGCAAACACAGAAGAGCAGCGAATCAGCAACAGTCTGAAGAATCACACTTTGTGTCCAGTCAGAAGCAGCAGCGCCCCCTGTCTGCACTGACTGCATGATCTGCACCTTCATGTGGAGCTCTCTGAGGATCCGTCCTGCTGCTGGCTGCCCGCTCACACGCTGCTGCTCAGGCTTCGTCTCCAGGATGAGGTGTAGTAACTCACATGGAGCTGATCGGCTGATCGACTGACTGATCGACTGACTGATCGATCCCCGCAGGTATCTGAGCAGGCTGAAGCAGGATGATGCAGCGTGTGCTGCGGCGTTGCAGGACGGCCTCATTTTCTTATTCCACCGCCTGTCTCCTCTGTTGCGTGGCACGCATGAAGGCGCGCTCCGAGCGGCGGCCGTCCCTTCTTCAGGTACGGAACCACATGACCGGGCCCACAGTGTTTGGTGCTGGACCCGAGGCTCACAGCAGCTCTGAGCCACGATGCTTTGTCTTCCAGATGTGCAGTCGATCCTGCAGAGACTCCGCTCAGACGCGTCTCTGCTGAAGGAGTCGGTGCTGGTCGGGTGTTCTGAGCGGCACCAGGCTCAGTTTTGTCTGGATGTCGGTATGAACACGTTCAGTCCAGATGATTCTCCAGAATGAGCTGAGCTGGTTTAATGTGGGTCTGTGTGCAGGAGGACTGGACCGGGCTGCAGCGGAGGAAGAGTTCCGGGGAGCCTTCACTGACCTGAGGAAAGCCTTCTTTCTCCTGGCAGGAGCTGAGGTGCCGCTAGTGGCCAAGGTGAGTGACTGCAGCACAACGCAGAATCCTCATGTGTGATCCGACCCGTGTCCAGACCCCGTCCCGTCCCCAGGGCCAGGCTCTGCTGCGGTGGCACCAGACCAGCAGGTTCTGCAGCGCCACAGGTCAGCCGACCCAGCGGAACCAGGCGGGCAGCCAGAGGGTCTGCAGCAGCAGCTCCATCGTGTACTACCCGAAGGTAAACCAGTGAAGACGTGTGTCCCCGTTGTGTCAGGCTGAGGCTCTGCTCTCTGATGGCTGTTTTCCTGCAGATGTCTCCGGTCGTCATCGTTCTCGTGTCTGATGGGAGCCGCTGTCTGCTGGGCCGCCAGTCGTCGTTCCCTCGCGGGATGTACAGCGCCCTGGCCGGCTTCTGTGACATGGGTCAGTGTCACAGTGAAGACTCGCCTGTCCATCACCTTTTTTCTTGTGTATAATTGTGTGTGTGTGTGTGTGTGTCGGCACAGGGGAGACTCTGGAGGAGACCCTGTGCAAGGAGGTGGCAGAGGAGGTGGGTCTAGAGGTCCAGAGCTTCTCTTACAGCTCCTCCCAGCACTGGCCTTTTCCTCACAGCTCCTTCATGATGGGCTGCCATGCGTTTGTTAGCCCCGCCCACTCTCAGGTAAACTTCACACACCTCTGCAGGTGGAATAAACACCTCCCCGGCTGAGCTGCGTTTGTCTCCGCAGCTGAGTGTGGATCAGTCTGAGCTGGAGGACGCTCGCTGGTTCACTCTGGAGGAAGTCACCGCCGCCTTACAGGTGAAGACTCCACCCAGGAGGGGCGACCCCCCCGTCTTTTGGCTGCCACCCAAACACGCCATCGCCAACCGCCTCATCGCAGAGTGGGTGGAGCGGCAGCAGCTTGGCAACAGTACTGCATGACACACAAACACAGTGAGGAGCTAACCGTGCTAACTGTGTGATGTCACACGACGCTCTTATAAAGAGGACATGTCCAAACATGAGACAGGAACCAGGAAGTGGACTTCAGAATAAAGCTGCCTGTCAGAACGTGACTGGGTCAGATCTGAACAGTGATGACAGTGTAGAGCATTTAGCATTCTCAACATTTGTATTCATTTAATGTCCAATAAAGCACAAACAGATGTCGATGTGTGAAGCGACGCATCTGGACCTTCACACGCTCTGCTCCTCCATCAGGGCTCAGAAACAGGTTTCTGTCGGGCAGCAGATCCCCCCCCCAAACAGAGACCTGATGGAGCGGCTGCGTCCGCTGGCTTCAGCCTCGTCAGCAGCAGCAGTCTGATCCTTTTATCTGCTGCAGTATTTTTCTTTGTGCAGAACAGAAGATCAAGAATCAAGAATCTATTGTCATTATGCACGGCACAACGAAAATTAGTTTCAGAAGTTCTCAGCTTAAAGGCACAAAGTAATACACAAGAATAAATAATGTCTAGATAAATATAAAAAATATAATATAAATGTGAAATGTCTGAAGTAATTCAGCTGCTGGAGCCACAAAACATGAAAGCAGCAAAAATGAGTTTCTCTTCTTTTTAGATAAACATAATTAAACACAATTTAATCAAACATCAGTAATCAGAGTCTTGAAAACGTTCTCATTCCATTTTTATGCTCAAAACTTTATTCTTCTTAGTCTAATGATTCATGTGCATCATCAAGCGTGACTTCAGCAGTCTTATTTTGAAATATAAATAGACATGATTTACTTCCGGATTAACCCGGAAGTCGTCCATCCGCCCGGAAGACAAATAAGTAAACTCCTTGCTGTGTGTGTGTGCGCGCGCAGTCTGTCGTTAACAAACAGCTGTTGTCGATCGTTTCTTCAGAAATCTGTTGATCTATTGATCTATTGATCCACTGATGCTCCTCTGGCCGGATCAGATCAGCCGGAAGCCCGAAAGATGAGCTCCTCCGTGGCTCTGCACACGCAGCTGGCCGCGGTCATGGAGTGTCTGGTCCACGCCGCCGTGGCGGAGCTCACGAAGCTGTTTGAGGACGACGCCGAAGAGAAGACGCCGCTGACGGCCAGAGCGCGCGCGAGAAGCCGCGAGAAGATGGTGAGGCGCGAGTGACTGACGAGACTTTTACTTTGAAGGTCTTTGTCGTAGCTGCTGTGTGGTTAGTGAAACGTGATGTGAGGCCCCGCCTGTCTGACCTCTGACCTCAGGTTCTTTTCGCCGCCCTCATGGAGACTCTGGGGAACGAGGCTCTGGGGAAGATGATGAACATCGTGGATGAAGCCCAGCTGCCGGCGGAGCTGGATCCGGGCAGGAGCCTGAAGAGGCCGCAGATCGGCATCCTCAACGTCCTCAAAGACACCAGAGTGGGTAGGTACGTGGGCCCCGCCCCCTGGCGAGCAGACACACCAATCAGGCTGCTGTGGCGATGATGTCAGACGCTGTGTCCTTCTTACAGAGCTGGAACACTCGTACGGAGTCCGGCGGCAGAGCTCTGACGGAGACCAGCCTTCTAAGGTAAGACTCGGCTGTCTCTGTGGTGCGTTCACTGACCCCACACTGATGTCTGTGCTTTTAATGCAGAAGTCGGAGGAAGACGGCGTGGAGACTCCGTTTGTGTTGGCGGTCACCGTTAAGGACGAACACGGAAACATCAACCTGGGAGCCATCGCTGAGAGTGAGCAGCCAGCCCAGGTCTGCCAGCGTCCCCTCGCCGCTGTCCCTCACACGGTCTTTGATCTCTTTCAGGAGCGCGGGTCGAAGCCACCGAACCGGCAGACCTGCAGGTGGCGCTGCCGCAGGATTCGGAGGCCCCTGACTTTGTCCTGCAGAGCGTCACCTGGAAGTACTTCATGTGCACGGCCTGTGGAAAATCCTTCACGTCCAAGAGCAACCTGGCGTCTCACTACCGCATCCACACGGGCGAGAAGCCGTTCACCTGCGACGTCTGCGGACGCTCTTTCCGGCAGCGGCAGAGCATGCAGAGCCACATGCGCACACACACGGGCGAGCGGCCCTTCGAGTGCGTGCAGTGCGGCAAACGCTTCTCCAAGCAGGCGCAGGTGAAGACGCACTCCATCGTCCACACAGGAGAGAAGCCGTACGGCTGCGACGTGTGCGGCCGCCGCTTCAACCTGCTGCAGAACCTGCACCGCCACGCTCACACCCACACCGGCAAGAAGCTCTTCGTCTGCAGCCTTTGCGGGAAAGGCTTCACGCGCGCCGTCACGCTCAGAACACACCAGCTCATCCACACGGGCCAGAAGCCCTTCAAATGCGAGCATTGCCCCAAAACCTTCCGCCATGCCGTCAACCTCAAGAACCACCAGAGGATCCACAGCGGCGCGCGGCCGTTCACCTGCGACCTCTGTGGGAAGAGTTTCCGCCAGGCGGTCAACCTGAAAATCCACCGCCGGATCCACACGGGCGAGCGGCCCTTCAGCTGCCAAGAGTGCGGCAAAACGTTCAGCCAGCAGAGCAGTCTGATCTCCCACGGACGCACGCACTCCACGGAGAAGCCGTTCGAGTGTGGCTCCTGCGACAAGAAGTTCAACAACGCCAACAGCCTGAAGCTGCACCTGCGCGTCCACACAGGCGAGAAGCCGTACGGCTGCGACATCTGCGGCAAGACCTTCAGCCAGGGCAGCCACCTGAGGACGCACAAGAGGCACGTCCACGCCGGCGGCAAGCAGTACATCTGCGACAAGTGTGGAAAGAGGTACTCGGACCAACGCAACCTGAAGCTGCACAAGTGCGGCTACGCGTGAGCGCAACTTTACTGAAGACTGAAAAGACTGAACGTGTGTTCAGCAGGAAGTAAACCTGCTCGGCCAATCGCAGCTCCTGTTGCTGAAGGGGGCGGGCCCGGTGCTGTGATTGGTCGGAGATAGAAATGTGCGTTTTGTAATTACATGGAGGATATTTTTCATGTTTAGAAAATAAAATCTACAACATGTGAGCAGTCGTGTTTCTCTGCAGGAGTTTTTGTCATGTGATCTTTTTACGCCTCTCAGTCAGCAGCGGCTTCACGCTGCGCGCCATGTTTTCCTTTGAGAGCTGAGGGTCCGTTTCATCCAGAGACGCAGCGAGGTCTCTGCAGCATCAGTTTGTGAGGAAACGGGTTCCTCACTAAAACACCTTCACCACGTTTCATTCTGTTAGAGCTCGTGTGTCAGTAGCTTCAAAAGCTTTCTCATATTTCTTTGTATTTTTACTTAAATCAGTGGGTCTTCAGATTCCTTTCTTCCTTTTTTTATTCAGATTCTTTTGTTCCTTTTTTTTTGTTGAGGTTCCTTTGTGCCTTCTGGCCTCCCGCCGCTGGGGGGCGCAGCAGTCTTTGCGCAGCAGGAGTCTTGCGTAGTGCTTCCGGGTCTGTGGTCATGTAAACACGCGTGCGGCGGCAGAGTGGAAGTTTTCACCGGAACACCGGACTCGGTTCATCACGCGCACACTACAAGAGCCCTCAGAGTCCACGGAGCCGCGGAGACACGCGCAGACACGCGGAGACCTGCCGCCATGGGTCCGGTGAGTTCATCCAGTTTACCGAGAGGCAGAGCTGCTCTAACAGGGACGTTTAACGGGAGCTGACGGTTTACAGCGCGGAGTCTGCGCAGAAGGAACGATTCAAAGATCATCAAAGATGTCCTGAAACACAGAAACTGAGCTTCATCCAACCTGTGTGTGTGTGTGTGTCTGTGTGTGTGTGTCTCTGTGTGTGTGTGTGTGTGTGTCTGTGTGTGTGTGTGTGTGTGTCTCTGTGTGTGTGTGCACCTTGGGGCTGTAGCGGAGCTGGTAGTCCAGGACGTGCTGCGTGTTCTGCAGAACAGGGACGTTCCACTCCAAAGACAGACTGCTCTCTGAGGCGCCCGCCCTCCTCAGACCCAACACCGGAGGAGGAACTGAACACAGCCAATCACCGATCAATACATCTGACCAATACAAAACACAAGCAGGGCGTTCTGGGTAATGTACCGTCTCTGCTGGTGGTGACGTTGATGCTTTCAGAGGCTGGCTCTGATTGGCTGACGGAGGAGACGCCGTTCAGTGATTGGATGGTGAAGATGTACTTGGTTTGTGGGCGGAGTCCCCACACGACCACGCGGCGCTGAGTCAGGCCGCGCTGCGCCGGCCGGTACAGGACGCTGTCGTCACACGGGGAGCAGAATCCCTGAGGAGAAGGGGGCGGAGTCAGAGGGAGGAGGCGGGGCCGTGACGGGTCAGACAGGCATGGTGGTTACCTTGGCGGCGGCTGAGGAGGCGGGGCCACAGCTGGAGCAGAGGACTCTGTAGGTTAGGTCCGTGCGTCCTCCGCGGTCCAGCGGCTCGCTCCACTCCAGCGTCACCGTGGTGTCGTTGAGCTGACTGACCGGGGAGCGCGGCGGCGAGGGGGGGCCTGAGGGGTCAAAGGTCAAACACTGAGCTCAGGCACCTGCAGTCTACACACACACACACACACACACACACACACACACACACACACACACACACACACACCTCTGAAGCCTGTGTGTGCTGTTCTTACCTGAGCCGCCCTAAAGTTACAGCACACACACACAAAGAGGTAATGAGCAGGTTAATTTGTCCTAATTACTGTTGCCCGGGGCGATGTGGTTAAGGGGGCGGGGCTGCTGTTCAGAGGGGCGGAGCTGCAAACAATACAACACAGTGTGTGTGTGCTGTTCACAGGATGATCAGTTTACATGACCTGTTAGTGAGGACTGCCCCGATGCATGCTGGGAAAAACCAGGAAGTGAAAGAGACAGGAAGTCTTACGGGTGCAGGCGGCCTGAGGCGGGTCGGAGTCAGCGCGGTGGTAACCGGGGTGACACAGGCAGTAGGCGGAGCCTGGGATCAGCGTCTTACTGTAGGCCGGACAAGGACGACAGGTCCCAGGTCCAGACTCCGCCTTAAACTGACCGGACGGACAGGCTGGAGACAAGGACAGGGTTAGCATTAGCATTAGCATCAGTACGTCAAATTCATTCATAAAAACAAAACAAAACACTGAGGACAGAGGACAGAAACCGTCTCAGTGTCCAACAAGACGTCCTCTGTGTTTTAGAGCAGACAGACAGGAGACAGAGACAGAAGACAGAGACAGGGACAAAAAAATCTAAAAACGTTCAATGTGATGAAAACAGCCGCCACATCAGAGAGTGAAGCATGATGGGAGGAGTGCAGCCTCACAATGAGCCACAGGAAGTGACCTTGGCTGCAACAGGATGTGGAAACTGCTGCCATGATGTCATCACCACATCCTATGCCAAGCCAGACACACACACACACACACACACACACACACACACACAGACACACAGACACACACTCACTCACAGCAGCAGCTAAGCAGCAGAAATTAACCTCTGAACTCCTCGCTCTGCCCCCCCTCGCTCGGCGCTTCCTGGTGGCAGTCAGCTGACCTCTGACCTTACAGAGAATAACAGGAAGCCTCGACAACCAAACTGCGGGTCGCCCTCGCTGTGCAGAGACGGACGGAAACGAGCAGACCGAGGTGAAACATTTCCTCCTCTTTGTTCTGGACGCCATTTTCCTCGCCGCCGCCGCACGACAGCGGCCGCTCACTGTTTACACTGATTATTTACCAACAAAGACGTCAGGAGCCCCTTCACTGTGCCTTTATTCTGAAAGGCTCTCTGTCCTTTTCCTTCACTGTACAAACTCATGTTTTGTTCTTCTGTTTACACTTCTGACCACAAACACTTTAAAGTGCTGAGCTGCACACACACACCGAGGCTTTTACTTTGAAAAACAGAGCTGTTAAAACGCCTCTTTCAGATCAGTTTCTTTAAGCTTTTATTTTGAAGCTCTCACCTCGACAGCGCACATCGGTCTCTCCCGCCTCGTATCCGGGGCGACAGGCGCAGGTGGAGGTGGGCTGCCCCACCCACTGCCCGTCCTCACCACAGAGCATGCTGGGAGGTTGGGAGTTCTCGCCGGGTGCAGTGACGGCGTTCTCCACGCACACGCCCTGCGCCTGCAGGAAACACACACACAGATTTTCACAATAAAAGCCTGGAGCTCCTCCGACATGAAACAAAGCTTTTATTTTGTAAGGGAACCCTGGCGTTGCTATGGTTACCTGCTCCACCAGCGAGTGGGGGATGGTTTCAGGGAAGGAGGCGAAGGCGCGGCGGAGCGGCGGGCACTTCCTGTAGAAGACGCGGACAGAGAGCAGCGCCATGCAGGCGCCCTGGCTGTGGAAGGCCAGGTAGAGCCCCGCCCCCCGCAGCGCCTCCAGCCGCAGCAGCTTCACGTTGGAGCGCCGCTCGCCTCCTCGACGTTCACCGCCGCGCCGCTCGCCGCCACGCAGCAAGTGGTCGGCGGCGACCGTGGCGAGTTTGGTGTAGGGGTTCTCCATCCAGGCGGGGTGAGTGGGCGTGGCCTCGTCGCTGTCCGACTGGTAGTAATACAGGTTGAAGGTCTCCTTACAGTGACGCTGGTTCAGACTGGAACACTCCATCATGGTGAACCTGGACACACAGCGGCCATCAGTACAGGATCAATAACTCCGCTCATTGATCAGTCTGCCAATGCACCAACCTGATCTCCACGTAGAGCGTGGACGCCGCCTTCCGGGGGATCCAGCGCGTCCTCAGCCAATAGGAGGACAGGCTGTGGGGGGTGCAGATCTCGTAGGTCCGCACGCTGTTCTGCTCGTCGTCCAGGCCGCTCACCTCCTCCCACTG
>JAVQJX010115764.1:0-13962 GCA_036025115.1 Ambassis agassizii | reverse complement strand
GTATGTTTGTTATACTTCTTCACCCCCCCCCCCCCACCCCCCCAGATGGCTCATCTGCTATGCACAGGTCTAGAGGCTACACACACACACACAAAGACAGTGTGACACCAATAATAGATATACCACGCGGTGTGTTTACTCACATGGGCGCGCCATCAGTCAAATTGTGATTGAGAACCATTAGAACGCAACAGAGCCTCAGAGCTAATTGTTAGTGCGTATAACAACTCATTTCTTGTTGAAATTTCAAAATATTAATTTTGTTGAGATGATCCTGGTTTGCTCGGGGAGTGACAGAATGATTGAGGAAAGGAATATATTCCTGCAGTTGTCACAAAGAAATACTTTTAATTAGGCAACAATCTGTGAATCAGTTATTCTTCAATAATCATAGTAAGTGTTGCAGTAAGGTAGCATTGGGATCAGTGTTAATATCCTGGACTCTCTTTATTATCATGAAAAAATCATTATAATGTGAAGACAGAGAGGAGCTACATTTCAGTTAGTAGTTAAACTAAGCCATGATTTGTGTCTCATGATTTGTTTCTGGGCAAATCCTGTCATTTTCTGTTTGAAAAGAAAGAATTTCAAATCTGGTTTTGCCCAAGGAGATCAGTCACAGAGCTGTGCTGCTGCTTTCGCTATTATGCTGAAAGAAAAAGAAGAGTTTCTGTCACCATTTTTGTCCTCACCCATTTCAGTAAGACGAAGAAAAGTGGGAAATAATTGATTCAACCCCCACTCCAACCCTCTGCCACTCTCACACTTTACCTGCAGAAATTTTGACTTCCTATCCTCAGTTTAAAGATTGCTGATTGAACCCTATTTCAAGATGTCATTGATAACTCACCTCAATTATGGCCCCATCCGGTTGTCGAAGGAAGTGCCTGTATCTTTGTTTCAACCCACTCAGGTACAGTGTGTAGATTGACACATGGGTGCTGGTTTCACCCTCTGGTAAAGGTGCTGCTTCTCTGTGAGGTGCATCACTCAAGGCTGCAGAGCCTGACAAGGGGTCCTCTGCTGTCCAGATATAATCGTAAACAGCCACCTAATCAAACACACATAGACTGCATTCAGTAGTTGTGTTTTCAGAGCATGCTATCACTGTGTGTCTGCAGCCACTCAGCGTGCTAATATAAGCCTGATCTGTAGCAGGTAAAGAGACAGGTCGTGTTTGTGATTATGTGTACCGAATAATCTGTGCGGCAGGCATGTTTATGACTCTCTCTGTGTGTATGTGTGCATGTAGCTGAGGCTTACACACCTGTAATGTGCTGCCCTTCCCTATTAGGGTGAAACAGGGGGAGTAAGCAGGGCGTGTAACATGTTATATAGGTCATGTAACTCGAAGTCATCCATGTGTGAAGATCATGGTAGCTCTCTCCCACATTGAGTGTCTGCTGGTAAAAGCTTGTAATGAGCATAGATCTTAGACACTAACACAAAGACAGATGTATATACACTACCTGTGTAGATGTGTCCCAAATTTTCAGCACAATTAAACACATTTATACATATTTTATGTGAAAAAGTACAGTGCAAAAACTGGACCTAAAGTACTACATAGCCCCATAAATTAAACTGAACTGAAGACCTGTGAAAACACACACTAAGCCACACACACACACACACACACACACACACACACACACACACACATACAGTTTTAGAGTCACAACGAGGCAGGAAGTTTTTCAAGGTGACCCCCTAATTGGCTGCGTAATTATGATTCGTCTAAAAATACAGAAAAAGGAAAAAGGCAAACTCATTGAGCGGGCCATGAGTGGCAGGGTCAGGCTGAAGGAGAGGTTTAATTTGGCTGTATATCGATGTCACCCCACACTTTGTTAACGGTTAGCCAAACACAACTCTAGGCACTTTGCTGAGAAAACAGTGGGAGCCATTACCCCACATGTAATTAGAGACACAGCATAAACTGCAAAACCAGGCAGCCTCATGAGCAGAAAGGACCCTATTGTCAAAGTGTAAAAAGATTAGAAATAACACCTAAAAAAAGGTGTGTATGTGTGAAGGATGTGCCTGTACTGGGATGCATCTTTTCGACTTTAATTCAGATGCTCATTAGTGAAATCGCCAGAAGTGCGCCTTGCCTCCAGCTTTGCCTTGGCCCACACTGGGGGAAACTGATTACCTGAATTTCTTAAGTAATCAGCACCTCTGCAAGGCAGCAATCAGTCTGTTTGGATAGCATGTGTGTGGTGGCTTTTTTCCTTCTTCTTTTTTTTTTTTTGAAGGAAACACAACTTAGAGTGTGTAGAAATCATAGATTTTTGTAGTGCATAGCTTGATGGAAATAACAAACATTTAAAGTCATGAAAGTGGGGAAGGGAAATAAAACTAAGTAAGAAAACATCCTCTCCTCCTCTACTGGCCACAGGAAGTGTGCCTATGACCCGATTATGGCTCCACTCCAGGGTTTTATAAACCAAGCTGTACAGTGGTGATAGAAACACCATGGATTCAGTCTCTGTACCCTAAGTCACTTTGGTTAAACACACCTGCTTAAATTCTCCTGTGTGGTGTGCATGTGTATGTATTTTGGCTTGCATGAAAATAGATTTTTTTGATGTTAGCCATGCCACCATCCTACGCTAATTAGCACGTGAAATCCACTTGACAAGACTAGACAAAAGCTTGAAAAGGTGTTTGTGTGTTCGGTTTGGGTGATGCCATTTCATGCAATGCACCATGGCTCTCAGGAAGCATCATTGCTGAGACACAAAAAAGGAAAGAGCATTAGAGGGGCCTGTCTGCTCTACACTACTCTGTTCTGGTCTGTTGTGTTGCGTTATGGTGCTAGCCTGGCTTCTAGCCCTAGCTTGAGTGCTCTCTCCACTCCACCATTGTTCCCTTTGATAGCACTAAGTGACTGATTTAGGTTCAATGCCTGCATGGAGCAGACAGGCCAGCTGTGGGTTAAGCAGATAGCATTCAAGTGAGCTAACCCAATTCAAACCCAATCAAGCCAGGATTTATCGTTGGGGTCTGTATTTAGAAATCTGATAGAGTCTGCATCAGTCCCTTGACTTGTATCAGGAGAGACGGGCCTGATTTCTTTTAGCGGAGGACTATAAACGGCAAACCATGTTTTCCAGCAGGGACATAAATTTGAGGATTTGTAGACATTACCGCAAATGCACAGTGAGAATGGGAGGGAGGGACAGGGGCACAGGAAGTGGGGATGGCACAGCTGCAGACATGGCTCCATGCAGTTGCACAAATATAGTCTGTCTGTCTTTCTGGGTGAAGACGCGATTTCACACCTACCAAATCATAACCATATCGCATATGAATGCCGAATAAAAGCAATCAGTCTTTAAATACAGGCGCCCTGTGGAAAGGTTTTTTTTTTTAAAAAAAATCCACTGTGACTTGTAATAAAATTTGTCTAACCTGTCAATTTTATTCAATAGAAAGTCTGTCAAGAGATGAATTTGGAAATCCTGCTGCTGATACCATTACTTTTGTTACTTTGAAGCCAAAAATTGGGCATCACTGACACAGAGATAAAAGGATAAATGTACTGCATTCTAAAAAGGATGTTCTTTGTGTTATATATAAAGAGTGACCCATATTTAAACCCAAATTAGGCTTTGAACTTGCAACTAACTGCTAAAAAGAGGACATGGAATTAAATAGTAATTTTCCACTGGGTGACACACTGGTCTAGTAATGTGACTGGTCCAGCCTGGGAAAGGTACAGTGTATTTCCTCTCACATGTCCTTGGCTGTCACTTTTGTCAGTGTCTGACATTTTTCACCAATTTGTGACATGCCAGATATAAACAAAGTGTCTGGAGTTGACTTATCAAGAAAAAAGCCCATTTCCTCCATGCCTCATTCAGACTCTGTTAGCTGACAAGCAAAACAGTTCCCAAACTTGACCTCATCACCTTGAAGTAAACTTTTGTACTGATCAAAATGCAAACTAATCACAGGCCTCAAGAACAAATTAGAAATCAAACAGAGTTAAATAAATCTATTTGTTTGAGTCACTGCCATGAGGGGTTGATGCATCACTGATTAATAAACAGATTGAGTTAATTATTTGGAAATGAGTGGCTATACAGTTTGTTTGTGTGCCCACCTATATGTAAGTTTGCACGCACTTGCACTGCATGAAGTGTGTGTGCCAGTGTGAAGGGAGGAGAGAAGGAGAAGTCTCCATGAGCAGCAGACTGAGCCAGGCTGGCTACTGTCCAGCACAGGAGCCTAAGGCATGGGCACAAACATGCTTGTCAGTCCCCCTGATCCCTTAATGATTGATCCAAACTAGATAGCCATCATTACCATTCATGCACTCTCTCTTCCCCTGGATCTCCCTTCCTCTGTTCCTAATTTTACCTCCCATTTGCATGTTCCCATAGACTAATTAAACATTTCCCTGCTCCGTCTCTCCACCTCACTTTCTCTATCTCGCTGTCTATGCCTGTGTCCATTGGTATGAAAAATAATGCAGCACATTTTTGGCACATTATTATGTATGAAATGTGAGGGCATAATGTATTCCAGTTGGTTGGCGTTCTCTAGACCCTGTCTGTAATGAGCACAACAGTCTTGGCTATAGAGGCAGTATGAACACCATACCTCTATTTTCCCCCACCTCTCTCTCTCTCCCTCTCTCTCTTTCTTGCTATCTCCCTTCTTAAAGACAAAAGCAGCTGACCTTCCCTCTGTCTACCACCCACTCTATTTCCCTCCTCTCGCCAATTCATACATACTGTGGGAGGGCTGGGGATTTCTCCACCACCATGAACCTTTTGGTTTGTAGTTCTGTCCCACTTGGCTTTAATTTACAGTGGGAAAATAATTAGAATCTCACTTTTGCAAAGAGTGGAGTGAAAATGTAAACAATGCTTCCCTGCGGGCGGGTGCTTCATCACTTTGACAGGTGCATTTGAATTTGCCTGGGTGGCGGACAGGCTTGGTTATTTATGTGTCAGTCGCACATGGAAGCCCCGGCTGTGGCTAGAGTTGGGACTGAGACCACGGGAAGAGCTTTAAGCTCCATGGAGTTGGGGGATATGGGTTTGGATTTTGGGATGTTGGTAGTATTGGGACCTGGTGTTTAGTATGTGGCTGTGGCTGCCATGGCATGGTAGAACCGGGAATGGAGCTGGACATGGACTTTGGCTGAGAAAAGATCTACAGCTATAGGGAGAAGTGAGAATCTGGGAACCACGGGAAGAGTACTAAGACTGATACCTGGACAGACTGGATTTTAGAGGTTTGAGCCATGGCTGGGGCTGTACATGGTTAGTGGTGATTGAATTTGAGTGCATCTTGGCACTAGCATACTGTGTATCTAAAGCATGACGTTGTAAAGGGACTATTTTGAGCAGAAAGTGGTGCATTTGGAGCCAAGTCACATAATTTTTTATCCAAATTTGTGTACATGAATTTTATGAACCAAATCTGAGTCATTATACCAAGAACTGCTGTGCAGCAGCAAAATTGGCACAAGCCACCAGGAACTGTTTGGTATTATTAGAGCAATGGATTACTTATTCATAATAACTTCACAAACCACTACATGGACAACACTGTGACTGATTTCACTCAGATTTTTTTGTACATTTCAAAACAAAAGGCAGCCACAACATGAAGATGCAGTAGACACGCTAGCACTGATTAAGCTGAAAGGAGCATCAGTGATTATTGCCAAGTGAGAGAAGAGGTAGATGTGGATGCTTCTTTTGTCCACACAAATACAGAAACAGTAACACTCATCTACATACTAACACACACACACACACACATACACATATATATACACCCATGCTCACAAACAGACAAAGCCCCACACAGTGAGGCAACGCATGCGTGCATCTCCAATGCCTGCGGGCGCTTGGGGCTATGCAGCAGGGAGTGGGGGGAGGGAGGGAGTGGAGGGTTGTGGGGCAATGGGGAGGGGGAGAAGTAGCGTGTATGTGTGTGTGTGGAGAGGGGGGTGTACTGTGCACCGAGGCTCTCTGAGCTATAGAGGGTCAATCCCTCCACCATCATTTCTGACAGAACTGGCCTGAGTTCAAGGCCTGGTTGCTGAACACTGGGTTCATGCCACAGATACAGACAGCATGTAGGCACACAAACAGACATGCCAACATGGACTTATAGACACAGAGCATCATGTAACAGGGTTACACACAATAATTTGAATAAAAGAGCATACATAGTGTACACATTCAAAGATTGAAGGGGTCAAACAGCACAAATGCACATGCTCATTCACAGACAAATACAAATAGCTAATCTTTCTTGAAGTTACTAGAATACAGAATGACATAATTTAAAAAGTAATGATATTACTATATCCTCCAGCATTAGTGTTCAGTTCAAATTAGATTGAGCACCTCTTCTACCATCTGGCCCTTGAGAGTAATACATTTAAACTTTAACTTTAAGCAGTTAATGTTCATATTTTTTTATGATATACATTTAAAACATCCATTCTACTTGTTACAGAAAGAGCTGTCTCTTGTCTAATGCATTACTGTGCACCACTGTAAATGTCCATGCATTAGGTTCATGCAACACAGCCAAGACAGGGTACAGCACATTGCACATGGCTGGGAACAGACCGAAACCACAAAGCATAAAAGACCACCGACGTACATGCATGGATAAGCCAAGCAATGTCAGCCATTAGAATGGAAATAGATATGCTATTATTGTAAATTTGGCCAATATGTGGACGGTCGGCAGATATAATTGGAGCAGCTTGAAAATGGCATGGATGCACACTGTCTGCGTTGGGCCTGATTTGGCTGAAGCAAAGGTCTGTGTCTGGTTAAACGCACCACTGGACAAGACAGGCCACCCATTCATATTTGCATGGAGGAACACACATATACGCATGCACATACAGTGACAAAATGGCTAGTGTGTTATAGTAGCTTTCACCCACCATCATAACATTGTTGTGACCATAAAGCAAAGATCTCTGTCTATAAATATTTCAACTCGAATGATCATAGTTAAAGTGCAATAATACACTCCATCCATAAGGAACACAAACTAAATTGGACTTCGAGAAAAGATAAACAAGCAAAACTGACTGAATATACAGTCAAAATAAGCCAAACGACTTTAAAAGAGATTATACAATGAGATAGTATCTCTGAGTGCCTGAGATAATCCAGAAAATAAGATATGCATAATGCACTGTTACTAATCTCCTTTGCAGAAAAGCCTACTCCATACCTACAGTAAACAGCTCAGCAGCCCATTTTTTTTCCGCACTGTCTGACTCACCCTGCACCCTAGGAGATCACTTTTTCCAGGTTTCCTCTGGAGTGCATTGAAGTTTACTGGCAGCTTTAATTAACAAAGGACAATAAGTTAACACTTCCAATATTCTCTGTTTACAAAGGACTTATAATCACATTTTAATCTAGTTCCAAGTATTGCATGAATTCTTTAAGTTAATACATTTACCTGCAAATATGTAATTTCAAACCTGGCACACACATAAGCCATTAAAGCTAACATATTAGCATATTAAAGCATCTCTTAACTGAAAGTACAGGCTTCTGTTTGAACTCATGATTCTCTTATTTAGTTATCAAACTGATCACCAATACTTTAAACCAACGAATTCATCATTTGTGGCCTACTTCTTTCAGGTAAACCTTTTGTGGTGGGAAAACACCGCTTTAAGTGGAACACTTATTTCCACATGTTCAATTCTCCAAATTTCAGCAGACCAAGTTTCATATTAAGATGCGGCAGACAGATGCCAAAGTTCAGTATTGCCTTTGATATCCAGAATTTGACTTTAGACTAGCTTCTACCTAATCAAGCCTCGGAGGCTAGAAGTGATAAGTATCCAAGCCAGTAACCAAAAATGAGAGCTGGTAAGACTTCACACACAGATATAGTATGCGTGTGCGCGCACACACACACACACACACACACACACACCGTGCTGTCTCTTAAAGGTTATGAGTAAGAACCCTTCTGAAAAAAAAAAAACCCTCCAAATGTCTATCTCTCCTCGGGATGTCATGTGGGGCTGTTAAGACGCGACACCTGTCACAATCACCAGGACTTCTTCATCCCCTCAGGGCCACGGGAAGCGGCCAAGGTCAAACTCTTTAAAGGAAAGGAAGGGAGTGAAGGGAACAGAAGTGACTAACGACAGACAGTCACAAAGAATTAGATCTGTCAAGCTATAAAACCTCTATGGAGTCAGACACACACACACACACATATGTATATATATGTATGCATGTGTTCATATACGATACATATATTGTTTAGCTGCTGATACATTTAACTTCTTTAATGACACCTCACTGTGGCACTGAAATGTAAACATCTAACACAGATCTGAACTGTGTATAAAAAGTCTTCTTAATTCAGTTCCATGTTTGGAGATCTCTTGCTAGAATGTTTTCTCGCTCTCAGAGTCCAATTTGTCACCTTCTGTTTCACATTACTGAATGGCAAGGACTCTTTAGGCTTGATGGAAGAAGAAGAGGGAATAAAGGAAGCCTAAAAGTGGTGAAAACCTGGTGTCAATTTAGCCTCTTCCAGCTGCATGTGTTTTGACAGCTGACGGGCGAAGCTTCATATTATGAAGAAATTATAGGAAAAAGCTCTTCCTCAATGATGGAGTCAAGTGTCCAAAATATTCAAAACAATATCCAGGAGTCTTAGCTCTAGATCCTTTTGTGTGACACAAAGGTTGAAAATAGAGTCGGCTGTTAACCAAAGGCACTTCCTTGTTTCTCTTATTTGCTCACTCTAACAGAACAGCCTGTCCAGGCCCAGACATTGGTAGATAATGACATCCTCTCCCTGGATTAATTGTAAGGGACACATTAAGCAATGGGGCTGACACTCCCTGTAATTAAAGTGTTCGCAACCGACGAGTTCATACTGGAACACTCTGCTTTTTTTCTCTTTATCTGCTGCTGAAGCTGTGGGCCAGGAATCCTTTGTGAAATTTTAACAAAAACAGAGGTAGTTTGAGGTTTCTGCCTGTGTTTATGATTACATGACAGGTCGTTAAAGAACAGAGAAGAGCTCTTTCTCACTGTTACTTTGATAGTTTAAATAAAATGTCACTTTCCTGGCGCCTCTTCTGAGATAATATTTAATTCCAAGCTTTAAATGGTGATGTTTTGTCCATAAAAATCTCAGGTGTGAATTTGAAAGTAGGTGAATATGTTTGATCTTTATCTGTTACCCCCACCCCACCCCACCTCACTTCTTTTTTAACCACTGTGCAACACTTTCACACATTACTGCCCAGCAAAGTCCATGACCTTTTCAGGAACACAGGCATGTAGCCTTTACAGTCATATCTCATATTGAGCTCTCTAATGCTCTGCCTGTGGATGCTGTGCTTGCTGCTGTGTCGCTCCTGTCCTTGCCTGCCTTGCTATCGCCCCCGGGCCATCGGGGCCCTCAGCACTGTCCACTTTAAAAAAAAAAACAAAAAAAAAACATCCATTGTAATTGAAGAAGCCACTGTAATGTGACATGCACATGCAGGCAAGCAGAAAGGTTTGCATGCACATGCTCACAGAAAATGTGCATGCAAACACACACATGCACAGAAACACTGTGTGTACACGAGCAGGTTCATGCTGCTGCTAGTGTGGGGGTTGACTGTGTTTATCCCATGCTCACGCACACACACATCATAGACCAATTGTTGCCCTCTGACTCCACACAGCCCCTCCTGTGCCACTGAGGCACTCAGCTCTTCCTCTCCTCTCCTGGTGTTCCTGTGTTGCTGTTATGGGTTCCTATTCAGACGCTGAAGGTTCTATTGTTGTGTGACAGCGGTTCCTGTGTATCCTGTCACAGCTCACTGCTCCCTCTGTCCACCTTCCTCCCTAACTCTTCTTCTTTCTTTTACTTGAGTTTAGGCTTCTCAGGTGGCTCACCCTTTACTGTATTACTGAGAAATGATTCTGGTCAGGTGGTGACAACAAACAGATTAAAATGGAGAACACATCTCCTATGATTAACAGCCAGCCTCCCAGACTCGGGTTATGATTACACTCCAATCTGTGCTGTTGTTTGACTCTCAACAGGTTTACTCTCCACCAACCATGCTGCTGTTACAAAGCACCTTGGGTGTTCCCAAACTCGCCCGCTGGTAAGCCATTACCTAGACATACAGAGACAAACGGCGCAAAGGTACGCAAATGTTGATGCAATCAGGTTGAGAAAACATCTCCAGGGCCACCACCATCATGCAACCCCCCCCCCCTTCTCTTCTCTCCCTCCTTTCTCCACTTCTTTTAATCTCTCTCTCTCTCTCCTTCAATTATCACAATGTCACCACCACCACTGGGAAACTTTTGGTGAATTAACAAGCAAAAGAGCTTTGCAGCGGGTAAGCCGGTGCTCTACTCTGTCATTGTCATAGTGGTGGCTCCGACAAAACAGTTTGCGTACCTGCTTAAGTATTACAGAAATTAACACCTCCCTTCCAGGTACAGTAATCAAGGAGGTGACGGGAGACAATTAATTAGGTCCATCTGCATCACTGCCTTTACATAATTAATGGGGCTCATTACTGAACTGCTACTATGATGTGGAGCATGCTAGCCCGCACTCTAGCTCATAGCATTACAGCAGTAAAAGCACAAGGAAAGTGAAGATTTTTGTTTATTTCAATTTGCCTGTAGCCTCTCAAACCTGCAGTGTTGGATGTGGTTTAACATGTAAATCTTTAGGTTTTTCCACACTAAAAAGAGAGGGACATCGCCCTGAAACTGTGTACAAATACAATGTGTCATTTGTCTTTCATGGCAGGGAAAAATACAAGAACATTTACTAATTAGAGAAATAATTCACTTCCTGTTGTGGGTGGAACAGTAACCATTATAAAGCTGTGATGTATGTAATTAGCAGTGAGAAACAAAAAAAAAGAGGGTGAGGTAATTCTTAAAGAATTTCAATTATGAAAAAATGCCATAATTGCTGGTTGAGCTAATGCCCCCCTCGCTCAGCTGTTATCCACAACACTTGAGGCTAATGGTCTCTGACAGAAACTCAGTCTTTTTCCTTCAAATTAAAAAGCACACATGTAGGTAGGTCCCAAGCTTATTCACCCCCGTTGCTTAGTCAGTAAGCTCTACTGCTGACATCTTAACCCTGAGAGTAATATTTAAACCTCGAAGCAACTCAAATCATCATATGGCAAAGAGGAATCTATAATATAAAGTTAATTGGTGAGAAAGTAAAAATTAGATTATGTTTTATGACCGCCTTGTGAAAATTACAAGTTTGATAATAATAGGCCATTTGCAGGTTGGTTATTGAATGTGGATTCTTTTTTTTATTGTTTCAGTGCTGGAGGGAGACACAGCATCACAGCTGAAGTTACAGCACAGCACATCCAGGAAACTAGTTTTAGCCTAATTGATTACTGATGCTTTTCACTAAGTTTGTTTGGTGTTCATGCCAATTTTAAGATAGATAGATAGATAGATAGATAGATAGATAGATAGATAGATAGATAGAGTCTTTTAATATGATGCTGATGTTACTATAATATCTATACATATATATATAATATCATAATATATATATTAGTTTTGTCATAGACGTCTCTTTATGTCATCCTGCCAACATTTAACTCATAATATGGGATATTTGTGGCAAAGGTTGGTCTTTGCAAAATAAAAATAGAAGGTCAGTGTGCTGTTTATATGATGGTCCATTTGCCCATCTCCACTCTCCCACTATACACTAATATAAACAGTATATATGCTGATGTGTTCTTAGTTGTTTTCCTTCTCAGATATTTTAAGTGTCAAACCTAAATATCAAAATTATGTGGCCCATGTCTGGTATTTATACCTCAGTGGTGGCCTTCATTCAGCCCTGATGACATGGATTAAACATAATTTCATTTAATATTACCTGTGTATTTATCTGAGGTTATACTCTTGCTACTTTGCAATTTGTGGGATTATGTGAAAAATAGATTTCCGATTTCCGAGTCGCATTAAGAAAGTCCGAAGGTGAAGTCTGGATGGATTATTTCTTGAAGACTGAGCAGACGGCTACTGGCCGGTAAGTTAGACCTGAGGTCTCCATGTTACCTGATACTTTGCTAATGTTGTTTGAGTTATTGCGAGCTAGCTAAACTGCTAATATGCTAATATCCAAGCAGAAACGTCTTTTTTTTTTACACTTGCGTTTACTGTGCATTACTGTATGATTGATACAGTACATGTAATATATCTGTATTAAGATCAGTTCTTTGTTTTTATTTATGTGAGCCTCCTTGTCATTGAGCCAACAGTTAATATATTGTGTGTTAGGCCTGCATGGACTTGAAGGGAACCTGTGAAATCCCATTTCTTTATGGCGACAAGAGGACTCTGTTTTTTGCTTGAGATCTGTTAATGATGTTAGTACCGTAGCCTGAAACAAGGACAAACAGGTGTGAAACATCAAACAGTCAATCATCAAATTTGTGCTAGATGGAAAAACAAACTGTGGATCAAATTTGGGCTACAAATACTGGTGTTTCTGGTTTACTTGTTTGCTAAGATGCTGGTATGATTTGACCAATATTTGGTTTCATAAGAAAGCTTTGGGTGTGGACCAGAATATAAATGAAGGCTGGTGCAGATGTTGGTGCTGTTGTGGTTAATTGTTTGGTTGAGATGTGGCTTGTGTGGGCTGCTTGTTACTATTTAACGTCATTCCATGGGTGGCTGTGTGGGCCACATGGGTGTAAGTCACATTTGGGCCTGATTGAAATGAGTGTAGACTGTTTCATGGCAACTTGTGTGTAGTCAGACAAACATACAAAATGTATATCCATATAAGATGTTTAGCAGTGATTACAGCTTGTTTGCAGGATACTTAAGAATGTGGTATTCTTCTTGTTCCATTGCGTTGTGTGGCAGCCAGCCTATAGTCGTTTTCAAATTAGGCCAGCACAAAGTGGATGTATTTGCAGTTTGTACTGATTGTTTTAAAGTGTCACACTCTTCCATTTTGAGAGTGTTCAGTAACTTTTTTTTAGCTCTTGCTGCTGCTCCTGTGAGCACCTTGTTTTTCTTTTCCTCATCCCTTCTTTCTCTCACTCAGCTAATGAAGGCCTTGTAGCCCACTGTTATTAAAATTACGCCCTTGCCTCTGATATTAATTGGGTCCATAATAAGGAATGCGTCGGATTCATTATTTAATTGCAAGGGCACATTTGGAATACAGTTTCTGAAATGTATTTTTAATGAAAAACACTACATCCTGACCTAATCATATCAACCTTATTCTATCTAATTAAGGATGCAAAAAATCATTAGAGTTGCAAAATATTAGTTTCAGCTCTGTCGGGCTGCTCCCTTCCTTGCCTTCATGAATATATTTTTTTTCCCCTGTCTATGATAAATAGTTAATGAGGGAAAAATGACAAAAATTTGCATGTAGGCAAATTAGTCTAATAGGGATATGTCTTTGCTGAGTTAGGAAAGTGACCCTTTTCATAGGAGAAATTGTTACAATAATTATGAAATAATGGCAAGGCCCATCTTATTTTGATGAAAAATGGTCTGCTTGAATAATGTAAAAATGTTAAAATGCAATAACCCTAAATTTTCATCAAGCCAAAGAATGTGTTAACGTGTTAGCATTTTATCAGTTTAATAACACCAAATTAGGTACAATATGAAGTATGCTGTAATTGTTGCTGTGGAGGGAAGATATGCTGTAATGTAAGGATGATTTAACGGTGCACCACAGCAAGGGGCCATCAGCTGCTAAATGAAGCCATTGCTTAATCACAAACTTTGGGGATGTAATTTCTTTTAAAGTCTCCCAAACATTGGGAGGTTCAATTTTCTTCCAATAAACAGGTCCATCACCATTCCATTAGCAGCAGTGTAGTCACCTCTCAGAGCCAGTGTTGCAGTTCATTAAGGCTTACAAGGTGTTTAAAAAAAGGCATCTTCTCAGTGC
>JAVQJX010115718.1:0-15696 GCA_036025115.1 Ambassis agassizii | reverse complement strand
ATATTTGTGTGAGTGACATCATTTATTTAGCTGAAAGCAGGTTTTTCTCCATCTGTGCTTGTTCAGTCAGTGTACAGCTCAGCCTGGCTTCATCCTACTGAAAAAAAGCAAAATATCTGTCACATTTGTCAACAAATGACAACATTTGTCACACATTTTACCTGAATTTGGTATATACGGAAGAGGATTAGGGCCACTGAAGAAAAAATAATGATCTATTCTCAGATTAAAGTCAGAATTCTGCCTTTATTCTCAGAATTCTGATTAATCTCAGAATAAACCGTGACCTTTTTTTTTTTCTTCATCAGTGGCCCTAATCCTCTTCCGTAGGAATATGTTACACTTACCTTGTATTGTGTGTGTGTGTGTGTGCTTCAGGTGTGTTGTTCAGTATTGAAGTAACGTCCACATTCTTTGCGGTGAGGAACTACTGGAGAGGTTTCTTTGCCGCTACCTTCAGTGCCTTCATCTTCAGAGTACTGGCTGTTTGGAACAGAGACGAAGGTGAGACAGATGTGCTCCAAATATCACTGTAATAATGTAGGTAATGTATGTAATTTAATCCAATGCACTGTCATTTATTATTGCACCATGTGGTAGTGGTGTGTTGGGTTTCATTGTGTTGTATTTCAGTACACAACCACCCACTCTGACTTCAGTAAAAATAAAATAGTATTGTCACCTCTGAGTGTGTTAGCAATGCTATACAAATGGATTAGACCTTTATGAAGTGTTTGGTGATATGCTGAGATTACTACACTAGAATGCTATGAAATGCAAATGAAAAAGATGCTGTCATGCTTTCAAACCAATGCACCGATAATAATAAAGTTCATAATTGCACTATTAATAACACAAGAATTTCACAACATCCAACTAACAGCTGTTTGAATGTTTTATGTGGTGAACACATTATATACTGTAATATATACATATACATACTGTAATTATGACCAATGATAGATGACTGCAGTATGTTTATTCCAGCTGTAAATTGTGACGGTGACCGTTTGCATCACAGGACTAAAGTGTCCTGAGTGGAAATTCATTCCTGCTGAAGCAGCTGTCCAATCACAGCCAATCAGATGGCTTCTTCTGGATTTTCAGTGTCTTGTTAGCGTCTGACTTTTTCCCCAATATCGTCTCCATGTATCTGTTGTGTTGTTACTGCTGTATGTGATTTTAGTGTGCCTTATATCTGATTGCAAGACCTTGTTGTGGATCTTTCCTTATATCATCGTGATGATTGTTTGTGGTGACAGCGTCTGTGCCCTTTTTTTTTTTTTCCAGAAACCATCACAGCCCTGTTTAAAACCCGCTTCCGACTGGACTTTCCCTTTGACCTCCAAGAGCTTCCTGCCTTCGCTGTCATTGGGTAAGTGTTTTCACTGGTGGCATGAAGCTGTGTAATCTCTGATTTACATACAGAAGCATTTGTCTAAAAACTGTGAATAAAGGATAGTCAGCCATCAAGTTAAACACTAGCTATTCCTGTCCCTGCAGCATAAATTAAAATGCTTCTCGTGTGCTTCTCTCATTGTAGCTGGTGAAGGTGTAACTTCAGTGTGTGGGTCTCTGTGAGTCACCTGACATGGATAATTCAGACTGTAACAGTTGTTAGCATACTGAGGGCTGTCTTATTTTATCCTGCCGTAGCCTGAGGGCTCTTTCAAGACCGGGAATGAGACCAGGGGCTCCTAGAAGGAAGCTGTTAGAGCGATGGGAGGGGTGCTCTGCCTCCCTCCGTTAGATAAAAGCGCCAGCCTTTGCGTGACTCGTTCTTAGGCTTTCTAAAAGAAGAAAATCCCTCTCCTCCTTTTTTTCTTGTCTTTTGTTCTTTATATTTTCACTTTTTTTGTGCCTGGAGGTGTTAACACCCTCAGCAGTATCAGTGACTTGCACATATAGTACAATTAACACTGCCTCCAGAGAAGGCAACAGAGCACTTAGTCCTACATTTACACCCCGCTAGTCCTGGCTAGAGTGTGTGTGTGTGTGTGTGTGTTTGTGTGTGTGTGTGTGTGTGTGTGTGTGTGTGTGTGTGTGTGTGTGTGTGTGTGTGTGTGTGTGTGTGTGTGTGTGCATGCCTGCCAATCCTGACCTGTAAAAAAAAAAAAAAAAGAATGCTGAAGAGAGAGGAAGTGAATGTGCAAACAGTTTCTTTTGTTCTCTCTTCCCTATTTCTCTGTCTATCGCAGGCTTCAGTCTCAGTGTCATCTCCAGACACCAATACTGTCCTGAAAGGAAGAAAAAAAAACTCTCAAATGACAAATAAAGCTCCTGAGTTTTTCAGCTTTTACGGCTGAAAAAATGAAAGCGTTCCTCGTCATAAAAGGAAACAGAATTAAGTAACAGCTAGGAGATAAGCAGAAGGATGACCAAGAAAATGATGACATAAAGGATAGTTTGTGTGCGTGTTTTTTTTTTTTACATTATACTATGTCACAGAACTCATTGTCTTTTTGCAAGATTCACTTCACTCGCAATCCACTGAAAAAAAAAAAGGAGACCAGACGTCAAAACCATCACTGCAGATTGTACACCAGATGCTAAGCTCCGGACCACAGCGTGTCCTGTCTGATCAGCCCATTTGGTCAACATGGTTGCTAAAAAGAAGAAAGCTGTGCTAAGCTTAAACAGCACATTTGCCTCCCATTTCAACTGTTTAAGCAGTGAGTCAGGATTAGGCAGTTTCCACAGGAAATTGTCAATATCAATGCCAAAAAAAAGTCATTTTTTTTAGCCATATTTTGAGGATTATAAACATATTTTGAACCATATTTGAAGTTTTTATTCGATGGGAATTGACACAGGAAAATGTGAGGAATGAAAAGAGAGGAATAATATGCTGTAAAAACGACCAGCCAGTAAGGAGTCAAAACAGGGACATGGCTGGTGCTGCAGCAAATGTGGTCAGGGCACTATAACCACTCCTCCATCAAGTTGCCCCAGTTTAGAAACATTTGTCAAACTGCTAAATATGTTAACATTAAATGGATCTAAAAACAAGACGGAGAAGTTTCCCCAGACATGTCAGACTGAACAACTGAAATGATGCCAAATGTGGAGACTTTAAATAAATTAAAATAGAGCATCTGCTGGGAAAATCTGTTTTTACCCAAATTATTTGGACGAAGTATCAGAGGTGAGAATTAGGACCGCGTGTATGTTCAATACAGTCAGTGTGCAGACTTGCTTACAGTAAGTCACTGGCCTATAATGAAAGACTGACACTTATAATCACACATTTGCTCTAAAGATAGAACCCAGCCAACCAACCAAGCAGCAATTTTATCATTTCCTCAGAGGCTGAAAAGTTACTTTTAGGGAGGACTGTCTCCTATTTTTTTTTTTTTTTACTAGAGTTTGTGTACAGCAAAAAAAAAAAAAGCAAAGGTCCTTTACAGTGAGCCGCGTCCTCCCTAATTAAGACCAGTATTAAAGGGAAGCAGTAGTCACCGTGCTCTTGACTGGTTTTGGGAAGATTGTGCTTGAGGCGTACACTAATTAAATCTCCCATATGGCGACTTGTACCGCGTCCACACTGGAGGAGTCACTCATGTGAGAGATTGCTCCCCAGCAAGGAAAGAGGAAGGAAGGGCTTTTCCATAGAGTGAGAGCACACAGATATCCCTTATTGATAAACAGCTACCATCCAGACAGGCTTCAGTCTAAATGTGCCATACAGATGTGGTGATAGGGGGGATCAGCCAGGAGGATGGTGGGACAAAGAGTTCCTTTCAGTGCAAGTCTCCCTGTCTCCCCTGGGTTGTATTGGCAGTCTTCATTGTTCCATCACAAAGCGTGCAGGTTTATTTGAAGAGAAAATTGGAAGCCTTCTCTGTCTGTCTATACCATCATGACTTCAGCACATGGCATAAACCGGGCATGCACACTGAGCATGTCCGAGTTTTCTCAAAACCCTGCAGTCTGGACTGTGAGATTTGAAATGTGTGATAAGGATCGGCAGCATCACAAAGAATTGGAACAATGTTGACATTTGATGGACAGTGGTTCATTGTGCTTGGAAAGTCACGCATCATAATTGGGCAGTTTGTACTGATTTTCCCATTCAGCCTTTTTTTTTTTTTTTACAGTAATGACCACCAAAGAAATGAAAATTCACAGAGGAGTCCGCATTTGTTTGGATTCGTTTTACAACCTGAAATTGTGTAATTCAGACTTGACATGTTGTTATTAACACAAAAAAAAAAAACAGATGTGATCTCACCCTCAGATAACCCTCAGTATTAGCGTGGAGAGGACTAAACCTCGGAGCATACTGACATTAATATATGGATATTAAAAGAGCCAGTGTGCAGCTAAGCCAGTTGTTATTGGAAAAAAATCAAATCTATCGTGATAAACACTGTAACTCTACTCTCTCTGGATGCTTATTGCTTCTTGATCAACACACTGAGAGGCTGCAGTTGTCCGTGTTTACTTTCACCGTCTCAGGTGACCTTTTCCTGCCTCTTTTACTGACATCAGTGTGCCGTCATAGCTGTATGCCAGTTCAGACATTGATGAATAACATTTGCATGAGTGATAAATAAGTCTTCTCTGCGTTGGTTCAAAAGGACATTATTGTGTGCGAAATCCGATTTGGGCAGCTGTGGATGAGTAAAAATGTAATAGAGACGATTAGACAAACAATAGATGGAAAAAAAAAAACCTTTCCTGCTTAGCTGTCCCTGCACACCTCACATCAGCTTGCGTGCGTAAGGTGTCTTGCTACCCTCCAACAGCTAAAAATAGCAATGACATCAATCAATGTGTTAATAATAGTTGGTCAGATGGGACACAAATTCACTTTTTGATACTCATAATAATGAGTCAGAGCGACTCAGAGAGGGCTCAGCTGCAGCACAGAGCACAACAAAGATATTGCACACGATGGTCTCTTGCCACAGGAGTGATGGGCTGTTAGGGGAAACTGCTCATGATGCAATCCCACAGGAGACTATAGTAACAAAACCATGAAGCTCCTTGACAGACCACAAAGTGGCTTCCAAGTACAATACTAATGCAAAAATCACAGCCCTGATATTTCAATATGGTAAACCCAGAAACATTCAACATTCTCCACAAAGGAAGTCATACTGAAAACACCAGATGAAGAAATAGTTGAAAATGAATTATTAAAAAGCCAATCAGGACTTGGAAAGTGCAAGATTTTTCCTTGAGCTCTTTCACTTGTTCAAAATGATTTTCTCCTTATTGGCCCTGAGGAGCTTCAAATTTGGGCTGGGTGATAATTATCGCGATTTAATTTTTTTTTCAACATAACTTTCACAAGAGTTCAATAATTCTTTTTTGGCCATATGGCCCAGCCCTACTTCCGTGTGTTGTTCTTTCCTTCTTGTGCAATGCTTAACTACAGTGCACCCACAAGCCCATGCAGGCAATAATGCATGGACAAATACAAACCTATTGCTGCGGCGTGTATGAGCACACAAAGTTTTATTTTGATGGATTGTATCGTGAACAGCTGCCGCACAGAGTAGGTGTTTGTGTGACAAACCGTAGGTGTCAGCAAGATCTTTATTGATTTATGCCATTAATGTTGGTTCATTTATTTACTGCCTTGTTGGGTATATACCAAACTCCTGTGATAGACAGACAGTTTTTTTTTGGCATAGTATCCATAACTGCATTTATGTGCAGGTTCAAAGGTCTTGTGATAGAAAACATATTTTTCAGTTCCACATCTGTATCATCTGTAGCAGTGATTGCACCCGGAGCCCAAATGAAATTAACCTACATTTCAGAGGTGACGTATTTTTCACCAGCTGGCATACGTTCAGCTGCAGATCTCCAGTGTGTCAGTATATCCTCGTGTTACCTTCCCAGGCCGGCCATGCAGCTGTGTCTTCCAGTGCCCTGGCTTCTTTATGGTGAGGGTGGGGAGGGGGAGGGGGTGGAGGCAGTCTATAGGAGTCACTGAGTGCAATAATAGGGCCTATATTTCCTATTGCATGTGCCCTGGTCAGAGAGTGCAGCAGCCTCCATGCTATATTTTCCATACCGTCACCCCCGCTGCCTCACACACACACCGCTCTCTCTCTCTCTCTCACTCACTTATCTGGCTTTCCGACTGTACTTCTTCTCTCTGCTCTGGAATTCCATCTTCCTCATTCACGTGGCAGGCGCTCCAAAGGGCATGCTCTGTGAATGTCTGCACAAACGTGAGCTTTAGGAAACATCCCCCCCAACGAAGTGAAACATGCATTACAGTAGACGTTTTTGAACAGCATGGATAGAGCTCAAGCGTGTCACATCCATTTCAAGAAAGTCAAATTGATGAGGTGTGTGCATGAAGTAGGACTCACACACACCTTCCCCCCATTCACCTGATTTGGCCTGCCCTGGTGCAGTGATCCATACTTTTCTTAAGTTTCCTTAAGGTTCAAGACTATGACCCTGTGACCTGGGATAAATGTGTAAAAATTTAAGACAGAGGGGTTATGCTGTACTGTGTATTAGATGTAGATAATAATGGAGATGATTGCAGTTGTTTGACATACAAAGTGGAAATAGCAATCTGACTGATGTAATAAACAATAATTAAATGTACTAAATCCAATCACAACCCGTGTTGACAGGAGAGTCGGAGCTGAAACCATTGTTCTCACTGTGCCCCATGTTAGTCCACCCTATGTGCTAAAGCCTTGTCACACATCTGTTAGACGCTGTGAGATGTAATAAATTCACATTTTCACAGCAACGCACGCAGCAGAATTTTATACCCCCCCCCCCCCTCCCCTCGGTCGAAGGTTATCTGCATCTGCATCGATTTTGTTTTTATGTTATGCCTTTTTTAGGTCAAAGCATTATCTCCATCAGGCTTACATCGCACTAATGAAGAAGAGAAATCGAGGTAGAGAGAGTGAACACAGAGGCTCCTTCTGCTCTCCAATCCCATCTGTTTGACACAGAGGGAGGGAGGAGAGAGAGAGAGAGAGAGAGGTGGTAGACGAATGAGAACGAGGCCAGATCAGGCTGAGGGGAGGGGGGGTTGCAAAGGGGGGAGGTGCTGTTTAGAGAAAGGCAGGGAGTGAAAAAAAAATCAGAGGGAGGCAGGCTGGGGGGTTGGGCTCCAAGCCTGTGCATGTGTATGTGAGAGAGGGGGAGAGAGAGAGAGAGAGAGAGAAAGCAGCAAGCGAATGTGTGTTGTATATGTCTTTATGCGTGTGTGTTTGTGTGCGCTTGCTCTGTTCCTTTCCTTTCTTTGTTTGACTACTGAGTGGGGGGAAAAAAAAGCGAGACAGAATATAGAGAGATGGAGAGAGAGTGAGGAAGAGGGACAGAGAAGAAGAGGAGGATCTGAAAGGAGAGACACTTAGAAGAAGAAAGACAAAGGATTTCTATTTTGGTCTTCTTTTTTTTTTAATCCTCCCCCCTCCCCTTCCCTTCTGCTCATACTTGCAGACTGTAAAATGAGAAAATATATATATATGCACTAACAATAACAAAAACAGTGCTGCATGCTTTTGACAACAGTGTCATATTCAGGAGCAGTGAGTGTTTTGTGTGCTAACTCAGTGCGTGTGTGTGCGCTGAGGAGGAGGGGGCAATTTAAAGGGAAAATACAAGGCACACACACACACACACACACACAAAGCTGGGAGGCAAGGCAGCAACCAGGAAAGGCAAGGAAAAAGGAAGGGTAGTGGGAATCTGCTGAGCTGGCTGACGCTCTCACCAACAAGCCTCTTTTGGATTTTACTCCACCGAGCCGGCACCCCCTCCGTGTTCCTCCCTGTGCCTTGCCACGGTAAGACAAGCTACCTATATCCAACAACCTCCTCAGCTGTTGGGGACCGCTAACAGTCCTGCAGACAAAAGCAAGTAGAAAGTTGCAGCGTGTGTACGTGCAGATGGAGAGGAGCTAAGCTAAAGGCTGGAGCTAAGGCTAAAAGGCGTGAGGAATGCAGCACAAAGGGAGCTTGTGTGCACCAGCTGGGGCTGTGTGTGTGTTATACATATATATATACTGATATGTATGTGTGTGTCTTTGTGGAGAGGCTTGAATGTTTATGTTTCCGGGGGTGCTACCCAAACTTTTGCATGTGAAGGATGCCCACCCAAAATAGACTGAGCCCCTATTTGGACACCAATTTGCTCTGATTATGTGAAGCTTATTTTTATATTATATTATTGGAATGACTTGTAGTGTTAAAGCATATATATACGGAAATGAAATTGGCATTTCAAAAAAAGCCTGTCAAGACTCTTAAAGGTGCCAACATGGTATTTTAAAAAGCAGCAGATTTCCCCCCCCCCCCCCCCCCAAGGGCTCTACAGCCAGCTGGCTCACCAGCACTGTAAACAAAGCAAAAAAAAAAAAGTAGCATCATTTTTCTTATCCCAGCTGATTTACATGCACATCCGTCTCTCTTTTTTTTTCCCTAATCGCATCGCTCTTTTATCTCTCCATCATGAAGTAAGCAGGTGACTGTGCTGAACATGGTCTTGTGACTTTAGTGAAAAGCTTTTCTCCACACAAACGCAGATGCCGGCTCCTTAGCTCATTAGCTTTTTTTTTTTTTTAACACACAGTATCAGTTAAACACACTAAGAATGCTCAGTAATACAAAGTATTGTGTGTGTGGTCAAGTCCACTACGCTGTGGTCTGGGGGCTTTCAACTTGCTACTAGCAAGCACTGGTCTGTGGTTAGCAGCCGTTGTGTAAATATGTGTGTGTGTGTGTGTGTGTGTGTGTGTGTGTGTGTGTGTGTGTGTGTGTGTGTGTGTGTGTTACTGACATATTAAAGAGATCACAGGAGCCGGCTTTCTGTGTTTTTTTTTTCTTTTTTGTGCGCATGCTCCTCCTCCTCTTCTGTACCAAGTGTGTGTGTGCGTGTGTGAGTGTGAGAAACTCAACACTTGTGCCGGAAGCCGCCTGAAGCTAATATTGGTGTCAGCATGTGATTGTGTGTTTGTCAGTCCATGTCCTAATTAAGTCCGTGCCCCCTTGTGCTCAAACGAATACAGACATTCCTAGAATAAAAGCCTCACTGGAAAGACATCTCACTGGCACTACTGTAAACTGATCCTACACACACACACACGTGAGCGCCTTGGCCCGCACATGCGCACACACATTTCCACACACACAAGACAAAAGTCAGTGTTACTATTCCATTTACTTGCCCCCACCCTTCCTGCTTCCCTTAGGGAATTTCCTCCTTTCTCTTTTTCATTACCAATGGAAGTCCATCGTCTGCTACTCTCTGACATTTTTTTGTTGCCTTTTGTTTCTTTCTCTCCCTTTTTTCTTTTCTTCACTTCTCCACCACTTCCTGTCCAGCTGCTGTTATCCAATAGCGGTATGCCAGGCGCAGTTCAGCCAGGGTCGCCTGCTGTGGGCTGGAATACATCATAGCTGCTCTCTCTATCTGACATAGCCATGCCCAATTAGGAAATACTGTATACAGGACACAGCCTGCACTAATGTTGCGTTAATTTGTTTATACTGTACTGCTGGTTCCCATACAGAATACAGAGTATGGTTTATTTCCACACAATAAATTATAGCATGGCAAGCCTGTAGGTTTGATATAGTATTACTGAATACTTTACTGTACAGTAAAGTATCATAATGAATAGAATATTATTATTATTATTATTATTATTATTATAGATGGGTATATTATGCTATAAAACACAGCAGTAAATAATGTACTCTGTATATTTGATGGGATAGTGGGAGTAATAATAGCATCTGTAATCTGGACATAGAGATTCCATTACTTTCCCTGATAGGCTACGGTTTTGCATAGTCATTAGTTGAGGGGGGGGGTTTGACCCTGCCCATCTGTGTGTGTGTTGTTTGTGTGTGAACAGATAAAATATGGGGATGTGGCCAGTGATGACAGTTGATTCTGGAGCTGTCTGCGTAACAGCAAGCCATTTCCTGCACTGAGAGCCATTAGGACGCCACCCAAAAAGCTCCCCTCCAACCCCCGCTGTCTGTCACCCACAACATGCTCCTGTGTTCCTGTGCAGATGTGCACATACCCAACACACACACACGCGGGAGGAGGGATGGGGAGGGTTTGTGATTGAATTTGTGTGTGCATGTGTGTGCTCCTCTCTCTCTCTTTACCCCTCCTCAGCCGCCCCAGGGCTGCCTCCCCCTCCCACACACACGGCTGAAGGGGGAGATTGTGCATTCATTGGAATGGTAGGCTGAGTGATTGAGTCTGCCGCCTGGAGAAGAAAGAGGGAGACAGAAAGAAGAGAGATGGGGAGGGTTGTGGTAAGCTGCCTTGTGTTTAAAAGACCTGGTGGGGGGGGGGGGGGGGTGTTGTGTCTGTGGAGAATAGAAGACTGGCGCTATAGGCTAATAACAGCTCATGTTCACGACTAAATATATGAGACACTTTCACGTCAATAAATGCAACTGTGATTGAAAGAAAGTTCAACTCTGAAGTTCAGCCTCATGCAAATTAGTGTTTAGCAGAGAAGTGGCCACTTTCTAGCAGATTGTGTTCAAAGCAAATAATGGATCTAATGTGTGAGTCTAGACTGATTCATTTCTTTAAATGAATATTACATAAATGTCTGTTATTTGTTGGAATTGGAAGGAATCTGCCGTTGCTGAGCAACATATATATAGTGGGTGGTTCCAGCTGGCTTTATATTGTCTCCAGAATGAGGTGAATACTGTGTGCACTGCAAGTATTCTCCTAGCTGCGATGCTTTATCTAAGATTACGCTCGCTTTATATGTAACGGCAGAGCTTGTTAAGGCACAATGGGATAAGACTTTGGTGGTTAATTCTATTATGCAGGGTCAAAGGGCTCAAGCAGATTAGCTCCGGCCTTGAAGCTAATATCTCCCAATAGCTTGTGTTGGTAGCTGTATATGATTAGCTGAAGACGAGACAAAGAAAGAAGTCTGCTTGAAGATCAGATCCATGTTCTCCAACATGGCCCTGTTAGCTTTCAGACTGAGCAGAGAAATGAGCACCAAAGAAGCATTTGGCAGATGTAGGACGCTGAGTGTGCACATGGCATCTTTGTGTGATGCACAGGGGCTGGGGTTTGTTGATTTAAGGTAATGGCTTCCAGTCCTCTCAGTCAGGAGAGAACCGTGTGCCACTAACACTGGAGATAGACACAGAGACTGTCTGCTTACCCCCTGTGCCACTGAACTTGTGATCTGTGTGTGTGTGTCTGCACGCACCAGCCTTGTCTGCAAGGCTGATTTTATTACTGTTTTGCAAAGGTCAACGGTAGAAGTGTGCGTGTGTGTGTTTATGGCCTCTCTTGCATAATGTGTGTGAAGGGCTATGGATTGTTAAAGTGCGCTAGCTCTGTAATGAAGGGAGTTCTTTATAGCTCATGATGAAAGGAGATGGAATGAGGAAGAATGAGTTGAAGCTGTCGCACAGCTTTAACCACTGCACCATGCACCACCATTAATGGATGAATATCCCTGAGTCACCTATATCTGCACTGAAGCTAATTGCAGCTGCTGGATGTCCAAAATGTAAACCACACAATAACCAGAATGCAAGTGCACAAACACACACACACATTCACATAAACACACTGCACTCTTTAATTGCATGCAACAATTGTGCTGCCTCTTTGAAGGTTTCTGCTCTCAGGCTGTATTTGTTTTATTTTGTGGTGTATGTCACCAACTGATGTGGCCCAGTGAAGCCTCTCATTGTGCGCACACTGCTTCTATATACTTGCGTCTGGCAAATGTCTGCCTGTACTGCTAGAAACTCACCCGTGTGTGTGTGTGTGTGTGTGTGTGTGTGTGTGTGTGTGTGTGTGTGTGTGTGTGTGTGTGTACCACACCTTGAATAAAAAGATGACAGCGGACTGTCGTGTTTATGGTGATGCAACAGTGAAAGGAAACTGGTATTCTTGGTTTGTTTTTCTAGTCTTACAAGACGGAGCGAGAGACAAAGCGGCCTGCTACAAAAAAAAGCTCACTAGCAACACATTTGAGATAGACAGTAAATGCTAATCTAAAGCAAGTACAAACAGCTGATGTCGTGTGCCATATCATATTTTTACATGATAAAAAATCATCTTATCACGATATTTACAGTATAATGAAGCATGACGCACTTATCTTCCTTAACATTTGCCACTTACACATCAACACTCATGATAAAAAATTAAAAAAAACAACACACAATTTTGTTTCTGTTATCGTCATAAATATCATTATCGCAAACCTTTCCGTGAAATATCATGATATAATTTGGAGACTATATCGCCCACCCCTAGTGCATGCTAGCGCAGCATGATTCTGGATAAAATGAGAATTGTGAAAATGAGAATTTTAATATTAACAATTTTGAACAATATTTTTTGTCTGGGAGAAAGAGGGGGGACGCTTGTTTTCATGCAGATGCCGCATCAAAATGCGGTACAGTGATAGTCGTTTAAAAATGAGGTATGAATTGAGATTTTTTTCAATTGTGCAGCTCTATAGTGCACACTCGGGATTGCCTCCAGCAATCAGGTTATATACATCAACTGCCTTTAAATTTGCACACACATCAAAGCTATAACATGTGATTGACCCTACGGTGACTTCCATTGATCCAGCTGATTGACAGTAATGCATTAACCTGATTAAGGAGACAAAGAGAGAGAGACCTGATCAGCCACGGACAAGGAAATGTTCAGTTCCAGGTCTCTGCTGCTCATTTCTTTGTGATAGATTTTGAGTTTTCCCTCTGCCTGTGTCTTTAACCCAGTTCCACACTGAACCCTAACCCTCCCCCCACGTTTCACTTGCATAACTTCCTTTGATTGCTTCTTTTTGGTTAGATCTGCTCCTTTGTCAGCACTTTTATAGTGTTGATTGTGTTTTGCTTTTTTTTTCTTTCTTTTTTTTTAAAGTCTGGTGTGAAAAATCAAAGCTGTGTCTGTCTTGGAGTGTTTTACGAGGCTATCTGTGTGTGTCTGGAGGGCAGTGGGTACACTGTGACCTTTATGGGTCTGTGTGTATGTGTGTGTGTGTGTGTGTGTGTGTGTGTTTGCTTACCCTCACACCGTAACATGATCTGTCTCGAGAAGTCTAGCCCTTCATCCCTCCTTGGTCTGTCTGCACCCTCCCTCACCTCCTATCCATTCACAGCCTTCTCTTCTTTCTGTCTCCCACTTTTCCTGTCTTTCATCCTTCCTATTTTCCTCATTGGACTTACTTTAAACTTGTAAATCTTTGTCAATCAAAGCCTGAAAACATCTGTCTAAACTCACAACCCTTATAGCTCTGGATAGTTATCCCTCTCTCTCACAGACACACACACACACAGTGTGATCAGATGGATTTGATTGCAGAGATCAGAGGAGTGAGAAGTAGTTGAGTGTGTTTTTATTTATTTATTTTTTTTTGGGGGGGGGGGTGATGTTCTAATTGATTTTCTCCGTTTCCTTTGTCTGTCTAGTGTTAGATATCTGGAAGCGCACTGCATGCTGCCTCAACCGTACTGCACTGATGCGATATGGTGTAGATTGTCTGGGTGGGGCAGGGTGATGGAGGGAGGTCATGAGACAGGCTCAGTCTGTCCCTCAGGATTTCTATCACTGATGTATAGAATTACAAGCTCGACTGTGTGTGTATGCATGCAGTGGTCTCTCCGTCAGATGGTCAAGCGCTACGTTTTTTTTCTTTGTCCTTGTGCATTGATTTCTACGAAGGAAAAAAAAAACACAATTTTATCTTTGGTAGTCGAGAAGAATAAAAGAGAAGAGCTAAGAAATTAAAAACTCCCACACTCATCGGCTGATGGCCATAGGCAGACGTGTAGGTGGTGTGTATAGATATATATATATATAGCTGATGTCCCCCCACCCTCCTGTCATCCACTCCTATGCAATATTTCCTCCTAGAAATCCTTCTAATTTTCATACTTAGACTCCTCCTGTATCTTGTTGTATGTTTCTGCTCAGTTGCCATATGCCTGCTATATCAGCCCACAGTGTAAACACAGCTGGTGACATGGGTGAACAGCAGTCTGCCTGCAAGATATATAAAACGCCCTAATGGGAGGATCACATTCACTGCTAACGCATTAATATGGTTATTGGGCACGTCGGGATTGGTGGTGTTATTTGTACATAAGGTACATTATGAAGTCTCCTACAGCAGTTGCACACTTCCGGCTGCAGGCAACCTGAGCATAAAAATATCAGCCTAAAGTTTGCTTTACATTCTGTCCTTTAGTTTGCTGCTACTAATATGGTTTGGTTGATATTCATTAAAGGGCAATCCGTCTGAGGTGGCTGACACACAAAGAGGGAGAAGAGAGAGCAGGTACTCAGCATTGCACATCATAAATAAAATGTCAGAAACACTGGTGCATGCTAGCCACTGCTCAGGGTAGCGTGAAATCTGCTCTCCCCCCCCCCCTCCCCCTCCCTTCCTTTCTTATCACAGTCCCCCCTCTGTGCATGCATGCGTGTGTGTATATATGTGTGCGCTGGGTAATTGAGGTGTGTGACCTTGCTGTAGTCCTGGCAGGTGTATGGCAGGGGATGAGACGAACAGGGATGGATGGAGGGCTCTGCTCTTATATGTTACATGTGCATTTATATGTATACGTTTGCTGCCTGTAGTGGAGAAAAAAAAATACAAAATGATGTGTGGGTGGTGGAAGCACATTCTCCTGGTGTAAGGTCGTCTGCATGCAATGTGGAAATCAGATGGTGTGTGTGGGTGTTGAGCACACATGATATTCTATATTCTGCATGTGGATGTGCCTTACATGCACATGTAGCATAATAAAGTAACTAGATTATTGACAGCCCTTGTCTCAGGCAAGTTCTATTACTATCGTTAATGTCAGAGGCAATTTTCCCCTTGACTTACCCTTTCTCCACCACAGTTACATATAGTGACACCCATTATATAAATAGTAACAGTAAGCTAGTAGAGAAAAGGGTGAGGTGGTGGCTTTAAATACATCAAAAATATCTAAAAAGAGCCAGCAATGAGATGTAGGCATAGCAGCATCCTTGTCCATGTGAGTCTCATAGTGTAGACGTGAAACTGCTTAAACATGAAAAGACATGTTTTCATGTATGCATCATGTCTGCTTTCTGAACTGTGTGGAAACTGCAGAGAGGCTCTCACGCCCACCCCCTCTTCTTCCTCTTCTTCCTCCTCCTCCTCTGTGCTCACTGCACAGTAGCACTCTGCATCTGTGTCATGTCATTGGGTTCTGGCGTCCCAGAGTAACCCCCCACCCCCACCCTCCCATACCAGTGCAGTCTCTCTCTCTCTCTCTCTCTCTCTCTCTGTCCTTGTGTGGCTCAGACTGTCATCCCCGATCTCTTCATCTCCTCTTTGCCTCTCTCGCTCTCTTTCCTCCCGTTCGACTGTCTTTGTCATCCTGATGTGTGTCACTCTTTTAATATCTCTTCCTCACCCATGCAGCACAAGCACTTCACTGCTCTCCCACTCTTTCTCCCTCCATCTTTCTCCTTCCTCCTTCTCATGAAGCACAGACAAACATAAAACTGTCTCGGGGCATACATTAATAGATCCAAGCTCCCTAAGCTGACTGCTTGCATGCATAATCTATCTGCTCATACAGAGTGTGAGCATTGCACTTACAAAGCTGTGTGTGTGTGTGTGTGTGTGTGTGTGTGTGTGTGTGTGTGTGTGTGTGTGTGTGTGTGTGTGTGTGTGTGTGTGTGTGTGTGTGTGTGTGT
>JAVQJX010115717.1:0-16227 GCA_036025115.1 Ambassis agassizii | reverse complement strand
TTAATGATTTTTTAGTCTTCTTCTCCATAGGCACTCAAATGAACAAGCATGAATATACTCACACACGATCCTTCATATCTAACCAATAAAATCACTCAAAATAACTCCTGAGATACGATAAGTTTATAGTGGTTACTAGTTAATTATTCACTACTCTGTCTTTATATCTGATTTAGCATTAAATATCTATTGACAAAATACTCCACACCAAATATGAAGCTATAAGCTGGCGTGTCATTTGCGTGAAGATTAGCTAGCTCCGGGGTGTTGTTATGTTTCCACCGGAAAAGTTTTGTTTAAGGGTGAAACAGTCTGCTCTCAGACCGTTCTTTTTGAAACTCCCTTTAAAAAAACTCCCTATAAATATAAGCAGTTTGCTTTCTTACCATTTTTGATCACTTGGTTAAGTCAACAGCCACTTCCTGCTCTTTTTCTTCTACTTATTTTTTAAGCTGCATGACTCTCTATTGACCCCTAGTGGTAAACTGTAATTAATACAGTATTACTGCAGGTGTTACCAGCTATAATGTATGTGCTTAAGCTTACAAACATGACTCTCACAAAAGTGCCACAAACAATATGAATAACAACCACTAACTCAAGGCAGGAGCTTGTGGCAAAGTGACTTAAGCCTGGTTTATACAGCATTGACTATAAAACATAATTCTTCATGACGGTAAACGAGAACAAGATCGTTCTCGCGAGATGTAGCCGGAGGTCAAAGTTGACTTTGCCATGTGTGAGTTCCGTATCTACTACAGAACATTTCCGACAGACACAGACAGTCTGGCACATTGTAGTGCAGTTTGGGGGGGTATAGTCCTGAATTTTATAACTTTATTGTTTTCACGAGCCATTTTGAGTTTAAGACCCCCTATGCTAGGTAGCGCTAGCTTTCGAGGTTCAGCAGAAAGGGTAGTTTGCACCCTTTAGCTGCAGGATGTTTCCATGATGGTTTAGCGTGTCATGTTTAGAGTCCGACCACTACTGAGTGCCTTACTTCAACACAGACAGACGCTAGAGAGAAACGGTAAGATATTAAATGCAATCTTATAATCAGTGTGAACCTCTTCCTGTGCTTTTTTGCTAGTTGTTGTCTGTTCACCTCTAATAAACTAGTTTAGAATGTATTATCTGGAACTGTTACCTGCACTGTTAACCCCTGTAACAAATGACCATGGCATAGTTATTATTATTGTATGTTTTCTCCTCACAGGTGGCCCTGTGAAGTGGTTTTGCAGGATGAGTGAAGGATGTACAGACCAGCAGACAACTAAGCTGCTGAAAAGAGCCAATGAGGAGTCTGAGAGAGTGCTGGCCTCTAAGAGACTGAAAACACAGGGAGAACACACTGAAGATGAGAAGAAATATCCTAAAAAGAAAGTGGTCCTCCTTATGGCATACTCTGGGAAGGGATACTATGGCATGCAGGTGTGTTTTGTAGCCAGGTTACCTCTCTTTACCTCCAAGTCCTTCATGTTTTTATACATTAATTTGTTTTCCTCATTTCAGAGAAATCCTGGAACCTCTCAGTTTAGGACCATTGAAGATGATCTGGTCAATGCTCTGATTAAATCTGGTTGCATTCCCGAAAATCACGGTGATGACATGAAGAAGATGTCTTTCCAAAGATGTGCCAGGACAGATAAGGTACACAAAAGGAATGAATTAAACAATCAGTACACAAATGAGACAGAATAGAGGAAATGTTGAACATCCACTGCACTATTGAATGATTCATAGCGTGTGGACTTGTATGTATGTTTTTAATATTATAAATTGTGATACAAGTTGGCATGCATTTGATATCTTGTTGTCATTATTTTGCTTTATTTAGGGCGTGTCTGCAGCGGGCCAGGTAGTTTCTCTAAAGTTGTGGTTGATTGAGGATATCGTTAAGAAAATCAATGAGCATCTTCCACCACAGATCAGGGTGATTGGTGAGACCAAATACATCTTTTTAAGAATTTGCTGTGTTGCATTTTGAATAAAAAAGCTCAGAATGTGTAGATGATGAGTGTGCTAAATTTTAAAAAATATTTTTACCTGCAGAATTTAAACGGGTGACTCAGGGTTTCAATTCCAAAAACAACTGTGATGCTCGCACATATTCCTACATGCTTCCAACAGTGGCCTTTTCTCCAAAAGACTATGACACTGCAAATATAGCAGACTTTCGTCTGGATCCAGAGACACTTCAGAGGGTGAATCGGCTCTTCTCTTTCTACAAAGGCACCCACAACTTCCATAACTTCACCTCCCAGAAAGCTCCAAATGACCCCAGTGCCCGCCGTTATATCACAGAGATGTCCTGTGGTGAGCCTTTTATCCGCAGCAATTGTGAGTTTGCAGTGATTAATGTGCGAGGCCAGAGCTTTATGCTGCACCAGATTCGTAAAATGATTGGTCTGGTCATCGCTGTGATCAGGGGCTACGCAAAGGAGGAAGTGATGGAGCGGAGCTGGGGACAGGAGAAGGTGGATATTCCCAAAGCTCCAGGACTGGGATTAGTCCTAGAAAGGGTTCACTTTGAACGGTACAACAAACGCTTCGGAGGAGACGGGCTGCATGAGCGCTTGGAATGGGTTCAGGAGGAGGAAGCAATTAAAGCATTCAAGGAGGCTTACATTTACCCCACCATTGTGGAGACTGAGTGTCAGGAGGGTTCTATGGTCAGCTGGATGTCCACACTTCCCATTCATGACTTTGAAGCCACAGCTACAGGAACTCAAGACAATAAGGATCATAAACTAGTATGTCAGAATTTATATGAAACAAATTCATCAATAATAGTATCCTATATTGAAGGTTCTAATTCATTTTTGCTTTTCTTTTCCTCCAGGACAATGCAGACAGAGGAAATGAATCTGATTAGGCTACAACTCCAGCAGGATGAAGACACATTTAACCAAAACTGTTTCTTTATGTTTGAAATCATTCTTTCTTTTTGCAGTATTGCATTGTAATATACATTTTTGGTGGGACTAAACCATATTTCTGGTGACATTTACTAAACTAGATAATAAAGTCTTCTTTGTTAACTTTATCAACTTCCTTGTTTTCTTATTTGTAAGTGTTACAAGTTTGTTTTTACAGTCAATGGTTACAGGCCTAGTTTCAAGCTGCTGTTAGGAAGTCCTCCGTCCACTAGAGGGCGTTACAGAAAGTGTTGCAGACTTATGTCGCATTCAAGACTATTAGGTTGAACTCTTTTATATAAGGTCTATGGCTGAACTATATTAAGTTGAAATCCCCAAATCCCAAAGACTGAATGTGATTGAAATCTGCAAATATGTAATACATACTTCTGTCTAGTATACATCTTAGTTTAAACTCTGTACAAATGAATCTAAAACATGTGACTTCCTCGAGGATAAATCGTGCTCTGTTTTCCTTTTCTTGAATGTGCATGCGAATGCAGCATCAGTCAGTAAACATGGCGCCGGCCAAGAAACGCAACGTGAGTTCGGGAAAAGCAAGGGAACAAGGAGCAAAAGCAGCCAAAATCGACATAAACGACATTGTCGAGCGCGTACTTGAAAGCAGGAAACATGCAAACGACGTTTTTGACATTCTTGAGTTTCTTCAGGTAGGACACTTGTACTTTAATACATGTTATTGCTAGCGTTAGCATGTCCACTTTCGGGGTAGTAAGAAACTGCTGTGCATGTGTTTTCAGTCAGAAAAAGCGAAGGATGTTGTCAGTGCTGTCGGTGCCTGCAGCAAAGTATTTTGCACATTGTTGGAGAGAAAAGAACTGTTCATGGGAAAACTCCCCGGAGAAGAGGAGGCTTTGAGCGGTGAGTACAGGCTCCTAGTCATCCACAGTTAGCACTGCAGTGGCTGAATTTGATCTTTGTTAATCGGATAGCAGTGGTTCAAAATTAAGCCATGTTTATATTTTCAATCTCAATCTCTTTTTGTTTGGTTCAGGAGGGTTTAGTGCTGAGCAGAAGTACCGGATTTTCATGAGACATCGTTACAACAATTGTGTGGAGATTTTGCTTGAGCACCTCAGTCATGAGCTACATGACATTAAGGTGAGTTGACTCATTCTGGTTATGTATAAAACATCTGATCCATGCATTTTCTGCATAGTGAGTATAGAAGACCAGACCTTGATGTGTATTTTGCACAGATCAACTTTCTCTCTTGTGATTAAAAATAGATATGCAGCAGTAGTACACTCAAATACTTGTGCAACTTACCACTTCATCACACAATGATTATACATGAAAAACAGATCTGACGGCATATGTCATTTCTTTTCTGTTTTGGCTAGGTATATTGCAGTGCTTGTGGAAATGATTAGCTGACTTTTCTGTGTTCATTCATTTAAATCTGAGTTTAGGAAAGTGCCCTGTGCTGTCTGGTCAAGTTTGCTGCTGCAGAAGGACAGAATCCCCTGGAGGATTTGGACTGGAGTGAACATTACAGCTTCCCACGGGAAATGATCCAGGTATAAAAAAAGACTGACCATATGTGTAATACAAGTTTGTCATTTTGTGCGACATTGTGGTTTTAATGCTTTTGAACATCTTTTATTAATGACAGACACCTTCTGATCGTTTTCTTTTCTTTTCAGTCAGTGGTGGAGAAACTTCTGTCTAAAATTACAGACAACTCCCTGCTGATCTCCAGGTTCCAGGAGTTCCTTGAGATGGAGGATTTGCGCTATTATGTTATGAGCTCCATCCGTGATAATGTAGCTAAAGTCATGGACAAAAACAAAGGGGTAGGAAAATATGAGGTTTACAGATAAAAGTTTCTATTTGGTAAAAATATTGAAGTGTTTAATGCTGCTTGTCCCCTCTGTGTTCTCCTTTCAGGCCTTGGAGCCAATCTATCAAAACAATGCATTCACCCTGATATCCAGCATCAGTATGCCAAGCCAGGAGTCAGAGATGACCAACTTTATGGTCAAACAGGAAGGTGAGATTTTTTTTAAACTGCCTTATAATTCCATTTGGTGAGTTTTTTTTTTTCTTTCCTTTACTAAAGTGATGTTGTTTTTAGCCAAGCATGAAGATTGGAAAGCTGCTAAATTGAATGTAAGTAAACTAGTTCTTAAGAACACATCTACATATATCTGTTGACGGATATAATGAAACAGCACTTAAATGTTTTATCTCATTACAGGAGCACAAGCGTGCCTTTGAGAGGATGTGGCTTGGCTTTCTCAAATACAAGGTTAGACATCTAGATATCAGTAGTTGAGTAGTAGTCTCCTTCCTTAGACATGCTTTGTCACATTCATTTTTAATCTCTCCATTTTAGTTGCCAAACAGCATGTATAAAAAGGTGCTGGTGATCCTACATGACTCTATTCTGCCGTACATGAGCAAACCCACACTGATGATTGACTTCCTGACTGCTGCTTATGAAGTTGGTAGGTTGAACATGCTGACTGTAACATAAAGAGAGCTGACCCTGATTGCATAAATTCTAATTCAGAATGTGAATCTTTGTTAAAAGGCTGTGTGTTTAACCCCCTCTGCTATGATGAGCTGGTAGTCAACAGACTTTTGTTGTTATTAACCAGGTGGAGCAATCAGCCTGCTGGCCCTCAATGGCCTCTTTGTCCTCATACATCAGCACAACCTGTGAGTATTGTATGAAAACAGTGACGCCATATAAACAAGAGTATACTCTAAGATCTTTTATAATGTTGTGTCATTTGCAGAGACTATCCTGATTTTTACAAGAAGTTGTATAATCTTCTTGAGCCTTCCGTTTTCCATGTAAAGTACAGAGCTCGCTTTTTCCATCTCGCCAACCTATTTTTGAGCTCCAGGTAACACCATTCACCCTTCACCCATCTGTAGCAATATTTCCCTGTATAATCCTAACTTTTGATTGCTGTCTAATCTTATTATAATAATCTGTAATCTCACATACATGTCTGCATAACGTGTTCTCGCCTGCAGTCACTTGCCAGTTTACTTGGTGGCCGCGTTTGCCAAACGGCTGGCTCGTCTGGCCCTTACAGCACCACCTACAGCCCTTCTCATAGTGCTGCCCTTCATATATAACCTGATCCGCCGCCACCCATCTTGCAGAGTCCTCATTCACAAGCCTAGTTCTGAGGGTGGTGAGTATCAGTGTAACTTTCCTCAAAATCTATATCTATATAGAAAATATGTATGAACTTTACTGTCATGAATTCATTTGTACAAGCCAAGACAACATTTTAGAACACGTTTCTATTCATAGAGCCTCTTGAGGACCCGTATCTAATGGATGAAGAGGATCCTGCTCAGTGTCGTGCCTTAGAGAGCAGCTTATGGGAGATTAAGGTGTGTATATGTGATGGCTTTGGTTTCGCAGACGAATCCACTGTGACAGTGATGACACCTGGCTTGTTAGTCACTGTTTTTTGGTAATTTTATTCATGAAAAACGATAAGAATAAACGCATCCTGCTTTTCTACAGGCACTGCAGAAGCATTATCATCCAGACGTATCTAAAGCTGCAACGCTGATCAACACACCCCTGTCTGAACAAGAGGAGGACATCAGTGAGCTGCTAGAGATAACTGCACATGAGGTGAGGGGACACTTCCAATATTAACTTCGCTCTTGTTACGTACTGTAGCATTAATAACATGCCCCATGTTCTTACCCACAGCTGATGGAGAGGGACCTAAAGCAGTCTCAGATCAAAAGCATCCCATTGGAGTTTGAAACTGCCACACAGTTACTAAAAGGAGGTGGAGATGTGCTAGGACAGCACTTTTGTCTGGTTTAAAAACAGAGCCACATTCACTCTAGTGTCCATCGTTCCAAGGTGAATGCTTTTAGCAATATCTTCAAAAATATAGACAGAATCGGACATGATATAAATGCTTCTTTGATACCAGCACCAGCTGCAGACACAACGGCAGCAACAAGAAGAGAAAAAAGTCATTTGATCTGGAGTCCATATTTTCATGTTTTCATTGAACATCAATAAAAGCTTTTTTCATAACTCATTGTTAAACATCCTCTCATTTGAAGCAACATACTATGTATATCTCCATTACAAAATATGGGGATATGCATATCATGTATATTCCATTATTTGTAAAGGACATAAAAACAAACGCACAAAAAAATGACAATCAGGTCTGAAAGTTTTTCCATTTAAGGTCTAACTGAGAATAATTAAAAGTAAGAATGAAAATCAGACATGAGAAAATATTACATAAATGAAGGTAACTGCAAAAGAATGTGGAAAATAAAATATATTTTGAAGTGTGGGTGGGGCTCCTGCAAGGAAGTGAAAAGTGTGTACTGTGTAATTTCTTTGTGCTACTTTCAATGTGCATTCAGTATAGAAGCAAAAATTTTTGCACTCTTTTGCTGAGATGGTCCATCATTATCACATAGACTTGGCTTATATGATATTATAGGAGATGATACCAATAATAATATGATAATCATTGATTCATTTTAAAAACTCAGAGGCCCATTGCATCCTGAGGACGTTATAATATATGAAGACGTTTTGCCCTGATACAGCAGCAGAACCATTTACTGCAGTGATTTGTTTCATTTTTTAACATTGGGTTTTTTATTCTGCTGCAACAACATTTTTACTGGGTCAGGAGATGTCAATCAAGCACCTGTGTGTATGAAATCAAGGAATAATAAATCACAGTCTGATACATTGTTTTTCTTTATCTGTACAGGTTCAAATATTCTTTATCTCCGGGTTTAACACCACCAGAGTGCAGCAGTAATGAAGCAGCTCTCTCTTCACACAGGTGATAATTTGGCCTTAAATGCTTTTTCCATCTCCTGTTCATCCTCTCGTTAAGTGTGCCATATGGTCACACTGCAGGCAGCCGTGGGTACAAGAACACTGAGAGAAAAATTCTGAATCATAACTGACTTCTGTTTTAAAAGAGCAAGTCGTATCGTGGAGAAATTAAATGTACCTGTACACACAGCCATACAGGATACCAGCCATGGAAGCTGGCGCTGGCAGTGGATCCTTGCTGTTGTAGCACCATGTACCTTTGTATTTTTAATTTTGTTGGCTTTTATGTTGAGGACTAAAAGGTGGACACGTGGCACTGGACAAGACTGTAAAGTGAGGAGATTACAGGGAAGAGGATGAGAAAGACTAAGGAGCTCTTCTTAAATGGGTAAGAACTGCGCGATGTGCTTCTTTCTTGATTGAGTTTACATGTTGTGATTGTGAAACTCGTCATATGAGTGTGCAGTGAGACCTGAAGCAGGGATCTAAGCAACATTGTGGTTTTAGAGTAAAGTGATTCAATGAGTCCATCAACTGCTTTTTATTAATTGGGAATATCAATATTTACATGCTAACAACAACTGTATGGTGTCATTTAGGTATAAGACAACAAAAGGGGATACAATAGCAACACCATGAAATTAACCAAAGTGGAAATGTGACTGGATAAACATAGACCCAGCTCTCCTCTTTCACTTTCACACATCTGTGATGAGATGCAGGTTTTTCTGTAGACTACTGCACTCCTGAGTGTTGTGTGCTGTTGTTATTGTTGTTGTGTCTGTCCTCCTCCTCCTCCACAATCCCCTGCGAGGAAATAGAAGCTGTCCAAGGTGAGTCAGCAGCACAGAGATTCTGGCTGACACAGAGAAAGACAAAAGTACAAGAAGCCAAGTAATTTTTCTATTTTATCACCTATGACACTGACACTGTTGCATGTACGTATTTTTCACACATTGAAAATGACTAATTTTGCATTAAAAATGTTAATATGTGTGTTTGTTTTAGTGATTACATTTATTTAAATGATGGACTATTCATTATGATGCAGCAGTGGAGTCAGATGAGTCAAATCTCCTTAGGTACAAGCAGCATTAACCTTCTCGACCCTACATGTGTCAGTGTGTGTTGCGTTGTATTTACTGTGAGTACAGTATTCCAGTGTGCAAATGAGTGTGTGTTTTGCACAAAGGTACAGGTCAACATAGATGGGGCTTTAGTGGCAACTGATAAAAGCTGATGGTTTTTCCATGCTCGCCCGCCCGCCCCTCCCATCATTGTGTTCCTCTGATACAGTAATCCTCTCTTATGTAACTAAGTGGAGCTCTCTCTCTCTCTCTCTTTCACACACACACACACACACACTCACTCACTGATACACATGCACATGGACACACACATGTACATATCAATCATACCCTACAAATGCATGTGGATGAACTGATGCAGGGAAACAGTGTTGTGGAGTGCAGAAGTTAACTTACAGTATGTGGCTGATTTCACTTTCAGGGGTGGATCATGTGCCTAAAAATGAACTGATATTAACAAGTTTTTTTTAAAATGAAAGAAGATGAAGGAATTTGACAGTAAGTGTTTTTATTAAGTTTCATGTTTTTGTTGATTAGATAATGTAATAATTCCTTAGTTATATAGTTAATTGTCTGTATGGCTGTGTATTTGCTTATGATACATTTTCTGTACTGAATATGTACTGTATCCAGTGTTTGTATGGAGGTGTGAGGTCTCTGTTGTGAATCTCGAATGTCATCTGTGGCTGGTTTTGCAGGTGATAATGCGCGATCACACATCCAGTGCTAATGTGGAGGATCTGCTGAGGCAGTCTCAGATGGAGTTGCAGTGGATCCAGAGACAGCTGGCCATGATTGCTGCCAGAAATATACACCATCACCACCTGCATACCAAGGGCAAGGTAATACTGTGCTGTGTGCTGTAGGCCTGAGTTTCTATCACTGCTATTGCAGCTAAAACTTACAGAGGGGACTGAGGTTCATGTTCTCTAACAAGGCCGTGGTGTATTACGTTCTGTTGTCGCTTTGTTTTGGACCTTGTAGTTGCAGCACAGGTGCGGAACTGTGAATAACACCATTACATAACTTTTAATTTTTGCAGAGGACACACTGTATAATGCCCACTTGAGGGGAAAAAATAGAGAATATATTTTTAAAAAAAAAAACATTCGTTCCATACACAGTAACAGGATCTCATCCTTCTTGTTGGCTGTACAGCTCAGTCAGTATTGTTACTTACTGCTGTCCACTTTATCGGTGGAGATTTGTGTTTCTAATGTCAAATCCGTTGTTTCCAATAATCAGTTTTCTACCTTACCTCACCAAATGTACACCTGTCTGTGTTTTCACCTTGTCTTAGGCTTTTGGAGCATGTCTTTGTCTGAGTCAGATTTCCAGCCTCTTTTTTGTAAAAGGGAATGACAGATTGTCTCTCCCTAGCTATATAGGACTTCAGAGCAGCACTGATCATTCCAAGTTTTTAACATGACCAGAAGATGATGGCATGCGTCTGAAAATCTCCTCTGATTTTAGAAAGAACCAGGCTGCAATGTGACAGCAACTTGTTTAAGTAGTTAAATGACACTTGACATTGCCTTTAGCTATTTGCATATTTAAATGGGTTAATGCCTATTCTGCCCAATCCAGTTTCCATCCGTTTTCCGAACCCCTGTCTCACAGGGCTTCATGTCAGGCCTGAAAACCAATTCACTGCAAGAGAGAGAGAGTAATGTGTCTACAGTAAAGATGGGAACAGACAGTGAGCAAGTGTTGCTAGGCAACAGAGCGGAACAGAGCGTACGCTCTGCTCTCTCTCCTCTTACTCACGCACGCTCAGTGTCTCTTTCTCCTCTGTCCTGTGCCTCTGCTCCAGTGTTAAACAGAGAAAGGCTATCGACAGAACACACTGTGTGTCTGCTGCTGATGTAACCTCACTAAAACCAACACACTGATTTAATTTGAGCCCTCTCAGGGATTTAGAGGAGGTGAAGAGAGCAAAGGGATGCTTGTATGCGAGGTACGTCCAGGAACATGACAGGGTAGATTCGATTTTAATACTAAAACAAAGTTACAGGCAACAATAACGACGAGCTGCATAACTTAGTGGCTGAGATGTATTGTATTTTGTGCAGATGAAAGTAGCTCATGCAAAGTGCAAAAAAAATTGCATTTTGTGTGACCACCCTCTGTCTTTATCATCAGCATTGTAGATTTTATGTTGAGAGATGGATAAAGAGATGTAAAGAGACTGTGTTTTTGCACCATGATCTGCTCAGAGGAAGCCTGCATATGATGTAATGATTTACACTTGTTAAAGTGATCCCACTTAAACCAAAGCTGTCATGTATGTCTGCACTGCTTTTGGTCAGTCAAACAGGGTGGTGTATGTGAGGGGGAAGGTTTACACGGTGACAGAAGCAGGAGGAACCCATTCAGGGAAGGGACTGACTGAGCGTCTGTGTGTGAAAGAGAGTGTGCCAGAAAGATAGCTGTTTTTGGTCTCTCTGCTGGGGTGACACTGCCAGCCAGTTACAGCTGTGTACTGAGTAGGCAACCTATTAAAGCTGCAGATCAGCGCTCATTGCAGCGTCACACACATGCTACTCATGCGCTGGCATACACATGCACGCACAGACGCCTTCGCTGCCTGTTAGTAATGTGATGGAAAGAGAGTCATCTTGGGATGAAAGGGCAGACTGACTTAAGGTAGGGACTTTGTTATTACTGTATCTGCAAATATGTGTATACAAAGACTTTGAATATTATACATTGCTGATTGCTTTAACTTAAAATACACATTACTGTATGTTACTACAGACTGATGCTATGACTGAATACATTTTATGGTTAAAGAAAACATACTTTCTCTTTAAGGTACAATGGATGAATTATTTATTTCCTGAAGAGACTCTCCTGTAGATTTAAGGCCCTCTGTCTAAATTCTCCTCCACTGTAACATTAGACTCATTTTGAAAAGACAGCTTTCTTTTTGTTCTTTTCCTTTAAAAAATGTTGCAAGGCAGATCAACATCAGAGGGCATCAGGCAATACGGATGTAAGTGCTTGACTCACACACCAGATGGCGATATGAGAATTTATTCAAATTACTACCAGTGGAAATAAGATTACCTTGGGGTATCCTGGCAGCTCGGTTGACTGAGCACACGCCACTTAACCACAATGCCCTTGGTTCAAATCCAGCCATCACCATGCAGCCTCTCTAATCCATTCTGCTATGTCCCATGATTTAACCAGCAAAGCAGAAATTCGATTAAATACTGCTGTATTAACTGAACTATTGAATATATAAATACAACATTTATTTACGTCTTGTTCAATTAAAACCTACTTATCACTAGAAAAGAGGACAAAACCCTGACTGTGTGGGGCATAAAAACTGGTATAAGCATAATTATATGCTGTAACATCTTAATTGCTACCCACATGATCTGCTTTGGGTAATAAACAGTTACTCCAGCTTCCAATTTTCACAACAGTTTTTAATGGATATTCACAGTGTGTCATCATATTGTAACCAGTGTTAAGCAGTTCAAATACAGAAAGTTACTTATATGTATTTTTTTGTTGTTGTCTTGCTCTGATTGGAGTAAGTAAATTGTATTTTATTGGATATTTTTCAGTATTGTATCCATAAATCAGCTTGAGAAAAGAATGTAGTAAAATTTAAATGAACTCCTAAAGTGTACAGTGTTTGCCATGCAAAATGTTGAGCCTGGATAGGAGGTGTATACTGTTGAGTGAATATAAGACAGACTGATGCTGATGTAGAATAAATAAAGCACGTCACAGCAACTTGCAAAATACCATAACAGAAATAATGTATGTATAAAATGTAGAAATATTAAACACACAAAGGAAAGTCCTCAGATTGCTGCAGGGTTTTTTTTTCTCTGATTCCTTCTGAGACTGCCTAGTTTGCATTTTTTGGTATTAATTAATTCTCTTTTCCCTCTACCATCCTTAAACATTCTCAATCTGCTGATTTAAACAGTTCTCCACATCTTTTCGGCGTCTCATGTTCCATCCATATTCGTTTGATGCTTCAGACCACCATATTTAGAGCACACAGAAAATACAGAGAAGCACTCACATAACTGATGTATGGTGTGGTATTAGTTTGTAATGCTGATTTAAATTAAAAGGTGAGAACATACAGTACATTACACCTGCCTTGAATGTTACGCTGTATTTTGCATTGTGCTCCTTTTAATCTCCCACCTCCTGGCTCACATTTAGAAGTAAAAGGTTGTCAGTATTTCCTGCTGTAACCCCAGGGTGCACAGTGAGTGTGTTATGATTCCCCACTGTGACGCAACTCCTGTCGGAGCAGCTTTAGCATCTCCCTCAGCACAAGGACGATGCCTCCTGAGTGGACGGCATGATTAGGGCCCGACCTGACACAGGACCGTTTGCAGTCGCACAGTCTGCACTGCTTATGATTGACTGATGAGGAGACAGAATGAACAATATCATGACTCAGTTGTGTTTTAGGGATTAAAGCTGATGTGCCCAGCTAACCAGATCAAACCTATTTGCATGGAACTAAAACATATATATATATATATATAAAAAACATTTTCATTGTCAAGTTACCCCTCTGTTTGAATCATTATAAAATCTCTCACAATGATGTTAATATGGCCTAATGTCTCAGTCTAAACAGGCTCAGTGAATGTGTTAGTCTGTCTGTCTGTTTGGGAAAGCAGCAGTTCTGGCTGGCAGGTCCATCATCTCTCTGTCTGCTCTTGGAGAGTCCACCATGTTACACTGGTGGGTCTGTCTGTAGGCTTGTCTGTTTGGCAGTTCTGCTGTATTAGCAGGTGGATCTGGCTGTCTTTCTGTCTGCTTGGCAGGTTACATCGTACTGGCTCTGGTAGCTGTAGCTGTCTCAATAAACTGACATCTTGTCGGCAACTTTGTATTTAGAGCGTTTGTTTGGCTAACAGTCAAGGGGATCTGGTTACTTGGTTGTGTGTGCCAGATAACGCATGTTTTACTGACATGCTAATTGATATGTTAGAATAATATAAACTTATGTTAGAGCCATCTGTTGGACAGTCAGTCTGGGTTTATTACAAGGTAAATGTGCCCTAAATAGAAGAGCAATCTGACAATTTCTACTGCTCCTGCTTTCATTTTTTCCAAGTGGACATTTAAATTTTTGGACTGAGAGCAGAGATAAGAAATGACAAGATAAAAGTGAACAGACTTCAGAGAAATGCACCAAAGAGTTTCTTTTGTCTGCAGTAATAATGTTTTCCTTTTATAGCATGGTAAAATTGGAATGGCTGGGCTTGCTAAGTGTGCTTTTTCAGGAGGCAAATAGGAAGACTACACCCCATTTGGGATGTCAGATAGCAGCTCTCCAACATGCTTCCATTTCATACATTTTTATTACCCAAAGTAAATAGACTGCAGAGCAACAAATCCATTTTTAGATTAACATATAGAAAGAATCATTTCTTCTGACATAACCAAAGCAAAATCCAATCCTTTGAGTGTGTTTAATTTCAAGCGGCATGCACAGTGAGTTTACATCCACCTATCCTAAATCAGCTTCCCTCTTACCTCAGCCAAGCAGCTGCCTAATGCCTTTGCTATCTGCAGCACCTTTGAGGTGACTGAAAATTTAGACAACATTGACAGCATAGCAGTTCCAAAATGAGACAGTACAAAAAGAACCCCAAACTAAAACTCACTAAATTGTTCAAATTGACGTTTTTCATGAAGGAAGAGTAACTTCAAGAGAAGCTTCCTGCCTGCATGTTACAGATATGCAGTGCGTTCCCATGGAGGGTTTGAGAGAGTGTTGGTTTCAAAGGCTATACTACAGCATCAAAAACATTTCTGAGCTGCAGAAACACTGACTGGCAAATCCTGCTAAGGCAAAAAAAAACAAACAAAAAAAAAAAAACTGTAGCAGTATAGCTGCTTCATTTTCAGGCCTGGTAATCCTTTTCCTCTGACTGACCGCATGGGATGGAACTGGTACATTGCTGTAAGCATGAGTGACAGTGACCTTATGGCCCTGTTTTCTTAACTTATATTAATAAAGTTTTACAGCAGCCAGTTGGTCTGCTAGTTGTGTCCACACGAAATTATCTAAACACATATAACCCCATAGAGCTGTTAGCATGGATTCACTTGTTAGATTCTGCTTAATATTAGCTACAGTACTAGAAATGTCCAATCCTGATGATTTTCCTTTGTTTTATTTTTCATCTTGCAGTCAAGATATGAGGCTTCATCCCAGCAGGCCGCAGGCCACACTACAGTCTACAATGTAAGTCGGTTTCGACTGTTGGAAGAGAGAAACCGAACTCTGAAGCTTGAAGTAGCAGCACTTCGCCAAGAGAAACAGCAGTGTAGGAAACTGGTAGGATTGTTCACACTGACACACACACACAAAATATTTTGTGATATATGTTTTGAGACAGCTTTTGCCAGTCTTAGTTATGCATGTGTAATGTAATATAAAATAGATCAAGGTGACATGTGGTGTGTAGTACTACTATACCTACTACATAGTTTGTATGTTCATGCATGTATTTGAGTATTTAGTGGATTTGTCTGTTGGAGGCCTTCTCCAGGTGGTCTCAGATGGCAAGGTGTGTGAGCCGTTGTCTTGGCAACATGCCCATTTGAGGGAGTATGGACATACTGGCAGGGGGGAGGATACCAACAGAGCATGATGGCTGCTTCTGTTACAAATCTCAATTGCTTGAGTGAAATAATGTGATGCTGCAGTCCGCATTTACAATCAATTGGCTGTGCTACAGTTTAATGCAGTTAAAATAGTGGCATTTTGCACATCAATGCTGCAGGTTTCTTGTGTTACAGTATAAGCTAAAATAGTTTGCTACAATCTCTCATTTGTTGAGTAAATCTGCCATCACTCTTCCTCTCACTGAGAAGAATCACCATGTGTAAAACTGTCCCACTGAGCACTTTCTCTTTATGTGAGCTGAGCAATCACAGCACAATTTTAACTTTCTCCTCTTCTCTCATTGAATATTTTGTTGCATCTGTCTGCACAGCTTACACCAATGGCAACACAAATGTGTAAGGTTGCACAATTTTTCTGTGTATGTGTTCGTTGATGTGTTTTTCTTTTGAAATGTGGGAAATACTGTTAGGACTAGGAGGCAGTCCAACTGGGTGCCTGGCAGTGTTTTCGCTGTCACTGCTGACAGCTTCACTCACACAGACTGCATCATGGTCATTCATGCAAAGACAGACTCGGCTGTGGATCAGTTATGCTGAGAGGAGCTCAGTTATGATTCATTCTTACATATTTGCTCAAGCAGATGTACTGTGGGCTTTGTTATAGTGTTGAAAAAAAGAGGAAAAAAAAGGAAAGGGATGTCCTATTTTTCTCTCATACAGTAGGTTTGATTTTAATCCTGAGCTTCAATAGATTCCTTAATTCATTTTTGGC
>JAVQJX010115715.1:0-10164 GCA_036025115.1 Ambassis agassizii | reverse complement strand
AATATTTTACAAAAATTAAATTGTACAATTAAATTAAGAAGTTAAAATTAAATTAAATAAAAAAGACCATGTAATACAATAAATTATATTAAATTAAAATATAATACACAAAAGTATATATAATACACATATATAGTTAAAAATATTCAGTAAATCAAATCAAATATATGTAGTCAACATTATATGCCTGTGTATTTGAAGTAAAACTTTTTTTCTGATTGGTTAGTGAGGCTCTGTTGGGTGGGTGCAGTATGGCAGGAAATCCAATTGGGAAATGATCGTCAGGTGTGGCAGAGCAAGACAGAGAAAGAGTGAGAGAAGACCAGCAGGAAGCCAGCAGGTACTGAGCGCTTTTATTTGTTTTTATTTACACCAGATACTTTTCCTGCTTATATTTAATTTTGGTGGCTTGATTTTGCGTTACATTGTGTCAGTTTTGTCTACAGTGACTTTATCATTTCTACTTGTGCCTCATTGTCTCTTCTTGTGGCCATGTGCTTCCCTTTGTGTTTTATTTTGTGTCATTATGTCACTTTCAATCTTTTTTTTAAGGATTTAAATTTTTTTACTTTTTTCACATTATTTCACCACTTAATTTTATTAGTGTATATATGTTGTATTTAGTGGTTTACACTTCTTATTGTATACCTTATTATTAATCAGTTTTACATTATGAATCAAAAGAAATTTAATTTTTCTACACTTATTTGGAGGTGGCTGGGGAAGGATGTCAATCAACCACAATGTTGCCGGTTCCCCATCATGGCTGCATGCGTCCCTGTCAGCTACCTTTAATTGTCCAGTTGTCCTGTGCTAACCTGCGTGATAACGTACTGGATTATTTGGAGGATATCTTCGCTCTCCACCCCACGTGTTAGCTAACATTAATACTCTATTCACAAAAGGAGCAAACGGTGCCCAGTTACTTTAACTTGCTGCTCTTATTGGCTTCAAATGCCAGTGGCAAGTGGCAAAAGCTGCCCGTGTCTCAGACATAATGGTGTGCAGAGAAGCGCACAACGTAATGAATCTGCTCAAAGTTCAGCCCGACAATTAAAGGCAAGGTGATGCAGAGGACTTAAAAGGTCACATATCAGGGCATTGAGGCTGTCTGAGTCAACGGCCCACAGACACAGGCCTGACATTATCACTGTCTGCAACAATCCTATCAAAAGATGTAAGCCTGATGCTCATCAGACCACTTCCAGCTCAAATGTTTTCACTTTTCTTTGCAAATCTGTGCAAAAATAGACTTCTGTCATGTGATTTGTGCTTGCACGTGAGTCAGTGATGTCATGCTAGGTCATGTTGCATGCAGAAAAATTCAACTGTGTTGCCTCTCCTGGCCTACTGATAGCTGTTACAACTGCTAATTTAAGCTAGCAAATGCAAGGTAACTTTATTTATGTTAGCGCTTATGATGCTAACGTGCAACAGCATGAATAACAATCTGTCAATCAATCACTGATATTGTTTGTTTTGATGTCAGGTAGCTACATTTTCGTCATGTGATTTTCATCTAGGGGTAAATCCTGGTTTCTGAGAAGACTGTACTGTCAGCATACATGGGATAACAGCTCTGGCAAACACTTGAATCATAATCAATCAATCTGTCAATCAATCAGTGATATATAAAAGCGAGCATCTTTGCTGTAAGTTAGCTTAATTTTGGTCATGTGATCGCAGCTTAGATGTGAGTGGATTCCTGGTTACATTGAAGAAGCTGCAATGTTAGCATATGAGCTAACACATGAATCACAATCAATCAATCAATGATGTAGTTCGCTAGCATCTTTGCTGTAAGTTAGCTTAAGATTTGAGGGGATTCCTGGTTGCATTGAATAACCTGCAATGTTAGCATATGAGCTAACAGTCTGGGCAAACACATCATAATCAATCAGTGTTTGTAATTTTTGTCATGTGGTTAAAGCTTAGATTTGAGTGGATTCCTTGTTGCATTGAGGAAGGCTCAATGTTAGCATATGAGCTAACACGTGAATCATAATCGATCAATCTAAATGCCAATCAGTCATTGACACAGTACATCTGACTTGGCAGTAGCTCATACTGATGTTTTTTTTTTAATCATATGATTTCTTGGTCAGAGGAGACAGTAATGTTAACAAATGAGCCTGCCAGCCTGGGCGAAAACACAGGAATCATAATCAATCAATCTGCCAATCAATCACTGATATGACTCGCTGTTTTGACACCTTATGAGAAGCTGGCTTGTAAATGATGCAGTGCTAAATTAGTCCCACTGCATTCACCCAGCGGGAATAATAAGCTTACAGTTGTAGCTACAATTACTCCACCTGTCCAAGACCTCAAATAGCATTTATGCTAGTATGAATATTAAACATCAGTAATTACAGTAACAACATAAATGTTGTTTGTGTGTTATCGGGATAAAGATTATCACAGTGTGTTGTCAACCACAATCTGTTGTTTGATCAGTTCCTCCTGACTCGGATCTGTCTTTTTAAAGACAGGCCGATCGTTTTGAAGTCCTTAATTCCTCACGTCCTTTCAGTGGATTCGGGTGACTGTTTATATGAGATCGGTAGGAGCTGTCAAAATGCCAAACGGCAACAGGTGGCTAATATAATGTACTCCGCAGCGTACAATATTTGTGAGAGGAGCAAGGTGTCAAGAGTCCCGTCTCTGCACTGCTTTGTATGCAGATTGTCACTTTGTTGGTTGCCTTGACAACAGTCAGGCTCTCCAATCTGTAGGCATTTCTTGTGCTAGTGCTAAAGAAGAGTTTGTATTGAAGGTTGTTGTACAGGAGGTGCTAATGCTAAGCTAATAACATTATATAAAAAAAATCAACATCATGTTTGACTCATTTCTAACCAGCAATCACATGACAAAAACATATATCAGAGGCTTCACTGGTGAGTCAGATATAATATTGATTGATTGATGGATTGATTGTGATTTGTTTGTGTCCCCAGTGCAAACTAGGTGATTGTCTCACTTCTGACCAGCAATCATGTGACAAAAGCTCAACCAACATATAATGGAGTCTTTACTGGTGAGTCAGATGTAATGATAAATGATTGATTAATTGATTGATTGATTTGTTTACCCAGGCTGATTCCTCACTTAGAGCATTAGCATTAGAGCCTCCCTAGTCTTAATGTGTTCTTCAGTTTCATTTATTAGCATTATGCTAAGGTCATGCTACTTTGCATTAGCAAATGTTGTTGTGGTCTGACACTAACAACCTCATCCGGCTTCATACCTTACCTGGTTTTGATCCTATCCGTGATCCAGTTTTTATCCACAGAGCGAGTCCAAACCTCATCACTTCCTGGTTCCTTGTACAGGATTATAATGTATCCATCATGTGCTTGTAATACAGACATAATCCTCTACCTTGTCATTTGATTTTCCTGCGTCAATAGACTTTGTGTAGGCGGGCTTTATAACACCAAATGGAACAGCTATCAATTCCTCACAACATATGTTTGTGTAAGATGTGTGTTTGAAAGCCAGGGTGGTTATATTCATATCTGATATTTTACATATATCTATGTATATGTGTAGGACTGGGTTCAAAGGGCTAATGTTTAATATGCTGGCTGCAGAACACTGCTTATGTTAGCTTAATGCTAGCAATATATGCTCATGTGTGGGTTGTTCTTGTGCTTGTGTGTTACATAGGGTTGTTGAATGGACCAAAAACCTCAGACTGCTTCAAACTTTATGGGGTAGTTCTCTGTATCAGTAGTTGATCACTGATCCATTTTTCATCAAGATCCTAAGACACCAAAAATCCTCTGCCTGGGTCTAGGTTTCCCACAGAAACCAAACCCAATAAGGCATAAACCCAAGGCCCTTAGCTCAACATTAGCTTGTGGCCAGTCAACTGTAAGGCAGACTAGAAATGGACAAATGTGTGCAGCCAGGATCCAGGACCCCTTTTGTATCTCTTCATCAGCTTGTTAGCACAATCAGTGTTTGTAATTGGGTATTGGGAGTAGCTTTTGGACTAGGTTCTGCACTAGCTGAGGAGCCTGGGGCATTTTATTTGCATGCTAATTTAACATCCAAGTCAGCTAGTAGTAGCTCATTCTGATCCGTTCAAGGTTTTGTGCAACATCATCATCATCATCACGCTGCAGGTTTTCATCGGTCTTATCCCCTCTGATCACCGGCACAAGTTGCCACTCCGAAGAGATAGAACTGGTCGGTGCCAGAGTAACGGTGACGCAGATGTCACATTGGCAAAGTCAAAAGGCAGGATTGTGAGCCACCGAGAGTCATTTAAATTAAAGAGTGGGTGACAGTGAGAGAGCTGTCTGGGTCTGACAGTTACCACATCTGACACTTCTGTGGGTGAAGAAGAATATTGTGAGAAGGGTGTGGAACGGGGAGAATGGGGGGGTCCCGACGGTGATCCTGAGCCAGATTTGGAAAACGTTTCTTGGGAGACAACGTGGCGGCACGTTTAGGGAGGCAGTCCAAACAGAAAGGTCAAGAGAGATGATGAAAATGAGCAAGGGCTCCTTGCCAGGAAGCGACAAGATATAAAGACAAGGAGGGGTAGGTCACACACTCCATCATCTCCCCTCCCACCCTATCACCCTTTTTTCCTTCACTCACCTCCCCTTTGACAATAGCCAATTATCACACATGCTGACATGAGTTGTTCACTAATAGCTGTCAATCACTGTCCCATTTATCCATCGTCGGTCCGGTAGATAGACGGTGTCCATATAGAGAACAGATGGGGAGGGGAGGGGGTCGTCCTGTGTGCTCGTGAATGATATGTACATCAGTCCGAATTAATTCACGCCAGCCGCCAATGTTTTTCATCATTACCGGATAGGATATCGTCGAAATGGCGTCGTAATGGCTCTTGATTTAAGTGTCACGCTCATAATGTCAAGCGCCCGAAGTGATGGAAAACAACAACGTCTTTCATAATGAGAGCGGACGGCGCGAATTTGATGCCAAGCCAGACTCACTTCCCGTTGTCTCCACTTTGCCTGCGTATTTGCCAAGTATTGTTGTCTTTATTACTGTTGGCAGGGCCTGTTTAGAAGTGAGGATGGCTTCGAGACACTGTTTGGTTAAACAGAGTCTGCGATCCAGATACCGGGTAGGGCCTGGGTGACCAAGAGTGCTAATGCTGACCTGAATGACCCTATTAGCAAGTAGAGATGAGCCTTCGGAGGTGTGAAGTTAGATCTGGCAGCATCGGGCTGTTTGGGCTTTGTATATTGTCCCTGTGTCCTCCAGATACTGTGATGTGAGTGTGACTTCATTTTCAACCCCTGCGCCCCCTCCCCCCTCACGAACCTGTAGTGCAGGACAAAGCAGTCAATGGTCCACAGAGGATGGTGCAGAGTGATTGTGGTTCATGACTTGTCACTTTATTTTAACTCCCAGTTAGGTTTAGGCATCGATACAGCTTGGTTAGACTTACCCCACAATCCCTCTGGACGTATTGTGCGGTTGTGCCGTGGGCAACCGGTGCCCCCTCAAGTATTGACCTGAGAGCAATGAAGTGTCATAGAGTGGGACACGTATTTTGGTGTTCATCTGTGTGATTTTCAAAATAAAACACCCATTTTTTTTAGTATTGTGTGATAATTCTCACTAATCCTCTGATGTGCCGTCTCGACACCACTGCTGATCTTCCTCTTCCCAGTTTGCTCTCTCCTGTTTCCTGCTGCAGACTTCAGCATTATCCAATCCTGAAACCCTCCCACGGGTTGTTGAGGGTAATTAGTAAAGCCGTCCCTGATGTCGGAGGACATCTCATAATAACATATTCACGCTAAAAATCATCCATAATAAAACACAAAAATCAAATCCAAGAAATGGATTTAGATGACAAAAATGAAACGGGAGCATTGGTTTGTCATCACATTTTAAATTGCTTTTGGGACAAGGCTAGATATGATGAGTGCATCACATAATTAAAAATTGGACAGTAACCATGGTAACCAAGGCCCAAACCATGATGCTTATTGCTTTTGAAACAGCTGTGAGGTTGAGTAAAACCCACCTGGATCAACAGGTTAGACCCCAGGGTTGTAACCACGGTAACAGAGGCCTATCTTTTTTTTTCTTCTTTTTTACAGTTCCCATTTGAAACTATCCCAGGTGGACTTTGGATGCAATGAGGACAAAACAACACCCATGTGCATGTGCAGACTCAGGTATCACTTCTTGTCCTTGAGTATGTAGCCTTGTTCAGTTCATTGGTTTGTTGAAATCTTTTGTTTTCTAACAAGTCCTCACTATGTGACTATGTGACTACGTGATGTAAATTAGCTCCTGCACTCTCTTCCTTTGTGGTTGTTGTCGTCATTAATATTGAACAAACCAATTTATATTTTAAAAGTGTCCGCAACACCTCTTCTCTAGCGGCTCCTTTGAGCGTTTCCCATAACCCCCACCCTCCCCGCAGAGGCACCTGTGAATAATTTACAACACGATGTTGTTGCTACACCGGGGCGTCGAGCATGTGCTCCTCCTGCACCCTTTGCTACATCTGTAGAGTCCAGGAGAGGTGGTGGTGGGGGGGATTACCACGTCTTAACTAGTCACTTGAGCTGCTGGTGGATCAATAAGACTTCCACTGAGGACAAGGGTCACAAGTGGGAGCACACACCCTCCACCCCCATTATTCCACAACTCTTATCATGGGGGGTGTCCAATCAGCATCTTGGAGGTCATTGTGCTAACCTCTTAACACCTCTGACAGTCTACACTGCCCCCATCCTCCTCCTCCATCCACCAGCATAGGATCCAATTAAGATGCTTGCTCTGTTCAGAGATCGCCAAGGATCCGAGGCCTGATGTTGTCCAGTCTTTAAGTGGTTCCCAGTAGTACGGTTCACGTAGGTGCTGGAACACGGTTGCTGTTATTAATTATTTAGGAAAAGGTGAATATTTCACATAGGGGTCGGGTCCCACGTATGTTTGCCGAGTAAATATTTAAAGATCAATATTTTAAGTGTGAAAGTGAGCAAGGTGGCCTTGGGGAAATAGAAAGGAAGGAAGTACAGATGAAAGGCAAACAGAGGATTTAAGCATCATTGTAAAACAGATTCTGTAGCAGAGACTGCTTTTGAATGACTCGGCACTCAGGTCTGTTTTTTTTTTTTTGCTTTCAAAAGGAAGATTATTGATGATTAGGCAGCCTTTTCAAAGCAAGCTTGTACAAGTGAAGGTGCGAATGAATAAAGGGTCCTCTGTCACTTGATATCCGCCAGGTGTTGAGAGACTCATCCTCACCTTCAAACTTAATTGATGCTCCTTGAACTGTGGGTAATGTGAACGAACACAGTATTCAAAGGGTTATTTGTTTGGTTTTGCACTACCGACCGACCAAAAGACCAAAAAGTCAGACTGAGGCCTGGACTTCTTCGTTATCAGCTATGTTATTGTAGTTTTGGGATCGGGATGATCCGGTTTTAGCCAAGCTTTAGTTGTGAGCACCCTCACGTCCTCAAGTCTATGATGTAGACTCTCTTTTCTAGCATGGCCACTGTACGTGCCATTTCCTAACCTGCCTGTTTTGACTTTGAGCTGCTTTTTTTAAGGTCAAAAGGTGTGAAAGCAAAGCCTTATCGCTGCACCGACCGGCACCCGGCTCACCGTACATGCATATTACCACTTATTTATAGCCGCTCTTAGAATCACTCGAGTGAAGACGAGGAATATATTCCATTATGGCTCCTTGTGCCATGCCGCATAGCTCTTCTCTATTATGTGTCCTCATGTGTGCCTCTGCTTGCCATGCTTTGTAAATGTAAAAAGGAAAATGCATATAGGAGTTGACAGCAGGGCCACTGTGGACATCACGGTTCCCTTAGCTCCCTGGAAGGCAAAACCTTGACCTGCCCCGTCAGCCAGCCTTAGTTTTTTTAGGACTGTCAGACCATCCTTCAGTTCTACAGACTTTAAGTTGTAGTCCATCCTCGTCTTTAGTAGGTCCTCCTGAGGATAGTCTGTCCCAGGGCCTTTAACATCAGCAAACACATCTGTCCAGAGAGCCTGAATCACCTGTAGGTGTAGTCCCAGATAGGAACCAATACTGTTTGGATTCGGCTGAGGCAGCAACTTGTATGGCGTGGTCTTGACTGGGGATGTGTGTGATCCACGAGTGGCTCTTTGCCTCGCAGTGTGATTCGGTTGTTGGTGATGGCACTTGAACCGGAGCTGACAGTTATCATTCAAGCGGGTGCCGTTAATATCTAGTGTGTTACTGTGACCATTTTTGGCACATTTGTACTTTTTTTGAAAAAAACGACCACCCATGATGGTTTGATAGCTTTCAAGTAGCTTTCCGTTATCTTTTTTTTTTCTTTTCCTGATGTGCACGTGTTGACATGCTAGCGCTGAATTGAAAAATGAAAAAAAAAAAACATCTCCGTATAGGATATATGTTACCTATGTAATAAAAACCACATTAAAAACAAACAAATACATAAAAAAAACCTGGTTGTTACAAACCACGCCCCCTGAGCGTCCTGATTGGACAGCACAGAACCCTGCAGAACTCCTACAGAAAGGTGCTCTACTATATAAAACATTGTATGCCACACATATAGGAAAATATGTACGAAAAGCATATTTAAAAAGACAACTGTTCTTCCTCACTTACTGAGCTCCTCTTCCTCCTTACCTGTGCCTGATCTTGTCTCTCGGCTGCGGTGACCTCCGGGTCACCTCTCCATCAAACACTGTTGGATTCAATTTCCATGGAAGTTGTGACTCAAAGCTTTAGCTACCATTCAGGGATCCTTGACAAATATTAACCCATTGATCACCTTCACAAAACACTTCTTTGTATAGCTGCTGTTGAATTGCTTTTCCCGGCTGCTGTTTAAAAAGCAGAAGCAAAACAGAGTAGTGTGTGTGTGTGTGTGTGTGTGAGAGAGAGGGGGGGGGGGGTAATTTTCTTCCAGCCTCTCTGCCACAGATGGCCCCCTGAGTATTGGGCCTGGCAGCCAGCTACAATTATCATTCAGGCCGAGTGAAGGACTCTGTTTGATATCTGCTAAGGTAATTTAGTGGGAAAGATTGAACAGCTTTCTCTCTTCTTTTTTTTTCCATTCCCCCCCTTCAGATTGGGACTGACCCCTCTGCATATGGAGCCGCTTTATCTCTGCTACAAAATACGTATGAATGCAGACTGTTTACCTGACTGTACCCTCATCTAGATATCAAGTTATATTTCCCTGACAGCACTGAGACCTCTTAGGGACCTCACGTCACTGTTTTCAATACAAGTCTCTGCAAGACAAAAGGCACCTCGAAGGCTTAAGGGCATCAAATTAGCTTAATCGCTAACCCCCCTCTGATTGCGCATCAACTGATGCTAATGCTAAGCTAAGGCTAAAGGATGAAGAGGCACTTCACGTACTCCAGGTGTGATTGGTTTGTTGGTAGTTATTAAATAAGAACAGGCAGGACTTCAGAAGACTTCCTGTTTATCAAAAATGTTGAACCGTAACAACAATTCACAATGAATTCTGGGATACACAACTGTATTTCCATCACTGTCTCCGAAGTTCTACATCTCAAATGTTGTTTATTGTGAAGCTATGCTATTGTACAACCTGCAATGAATCTTGGGATATGTTAGGCGGCCATATTTGTAGGAGCCTTTGTTACCTGGCCTATAAATGCCTCCTTTGAAGGACCATGGCATCCTGCACAAATGTGCTCAACTACAGTGACATAAGAAGGGTGATGCAGAGGGATGCGGTTGCCGTGGTAATGGGTAACACCGTTTTATCCCTCGGCGTTTTTGCTTCAGCCTCTGATTTGTTTTTAGGTTTTTTGAGCAACTAGATAAGAATCTACACGACCCAGTGCATTATGGGCGTTGAAGTCTGTCTTCAAGTACTTATATATAACCTTTCTAACTGACTTTAATGGCATATTTTCAGTGCCTCTGCAGTGCCGACCTTTACGTGCAGATTCATGGCTGCTTCGCCCTCATCATCATTTTTCCTACACCTGTAAACAAAGAATTAGCACGTTAGCAAAAAGAACAACAACGTGTAATCCTGATCTTAGCACACACACAGCTTATGCTTCTTTAAAGATTAGCTTCTCTTTAAGAATTAACCGTGAAGTCCTGGACATGTTTAAAAGATTTGAACTTAATTGCTGAAAATTAGCAAATTCACA
>JAVQJX010115666.1:0-11011 GCA_036025115.1 Ambassis agassizii | reverse complement strand
GAAACAAGCACTTTAATTTCACTCCAGTATGAATTTAAGGATTTCATTTGTCATATTAATCTGTATTATACTCCTTTTCTTGACCCTGAGTTAGCCACATCATTTCAGAAGCACCACTTGCTAAATAAAACCACTCAGGTCAGTTTCTCATGAAACAGCAGTTACATTATACCTGCCCTGCTAAAATCCTGCATCAATAAAAGCACAATAATAACTGTATCACAACATACAACCACAAATAGCTTGTTTCAGCCATCTTAGTTACATTTCAGATGATATAATAATCAAAATGATCAAAATACAGTTACAGAATATATACATGCCATTATGTATATTTATGTCATCATGTTCTCTTAAAATAGAAAACTGTACTTCCTGCGCAGTCTTTGGCCCCAGCCCCTCCCTGTTGTAGCAGTACATGTAGGCGGGCCCGCTGATGCTGTCAATCACAGTTTCATCCAATCCAGACACGTCTGTGTGTTTTGTCCCGCCCCCTTCCACGTCGACCTGAACTCTCGCCATATTTTCAACCCCGTGAAACCCTCTGCCCGGCGTTCCCCCAAAGTTGAAGAGTGGAAGTCTTCACACGAGACGTCTGAGCAGGTTATTTTAAAGTCTGCACTTATAGCTTCTTAGCTGCTCGGTTTGTTTATTTTCATTCTGCAGCAATGAACATCTTCAGACTGTTCGGAGACCTCTCTCATCTGGCTGCTATCATCATCCTGCTACTCAAAATATGGAAAACCAGGTCGTGTGCAGGTGAGTTGTTGCTATACTTTCATTGTAAATTATTGTCTTAGCGTGAGTTTCCTACTGTTTCTCGTTAACTTTGCGTTTTGTTATTTGCTACAATTATGGTTTTATCTTTGTTTACCAGGGAAGCTAGCAGGCTCCACATGCTAACGTTTCCTTCTCATTCATTTTTAACTCACGGCTAAAGGCTAATAGCAGTTATTTGAATTTCCAAGAGCAACTAAATATAATCTGGACCATTGTCACATTGAACGCAAAGTGTCTACTATTATCTAATAATGTGGATATAACATTAAACAGGGAAGTTTGTGCTCAAATGTAGCACAGAATCCGCTAACCTGCTTGTTGCTAATGTGAGTTAGCTGCTAGTCTGTAAAGTATCGATTGAGAAAGTACTGCCTGTTGGGTGTGTGACTGAACACAGCGTGTAACATTCATTTTTGAACGAATTGTTTTAACACACATCCAGATCCTCCTAAACTGAGATTTGGGGTTCGATTCTTTTGGTCTGGCGTCTGACGTGGCGTTCCAGAAGGTCCGCGGAAGTGACGTGCTCCTAGAGTTCACGTTCTTTTGATCATGCTCGAGTTTTGAACACACTGTCGGAAAAACAACAACAACAACGACAACAGAAAAATGGGAACTCTGGGATTTGGGACCTAATGGTTGTGTTAGTTTGAAGAAAGAAAGAAGAAACATACTTTATACAAAATTACATTTTACACTCCTACAATTTGGACATGCACATAGTACAGTACAATCAGACATCACACCACATGCACGTGCATAGGGCAGCGGAGGTTTGGGAGCTGGCGCTACAAGCTGCTCTGCCCCGAGCAGTTTGGGGGTTCGGTGCCTTGCTCAAGGGCACCTCGGCAGCATCTTGGAGGTGGACTGGTTCCTCTGGAATAGTATATGTATAACTCTGTATTACCTACATGTTTAGGTGCAGCAGACGTTATCGTGTTGTTTCACAAATTCTGTCAATATGCATGTTTTCATATATGTGGCAATTCTGAATTTTCCTTGAATTATTGATTCGGTCAGCATAACATAACATCCTCGTTCTTTGATCCTGGCTTTAGATAACATTGAATAATTTTGAAAACCCTGTGCTGTCAATCACATGGCTGTTATAGTGGACTACAATAATTGTCAAGGGAAAATTTCCCTTCAGATGCCACAATAAATAACAGGTGTTAAAGGAAGTGAAAATCACAGCACGTCTGGTCATGTCGAGAGCTGCAGCTGCTGCTTTATGAAAGGAAGGTTTCATAAGAGATAACATGCAGGGCTGTCTCTGTTTCTATATCCCATACTCTGACCATAATACAAAATTGTTATTTTTTTCCTGAAATGATAAACAACCAATAAATGGAAGACAAAGCATGTACGAGCATAAATGGAGCAGCTGAGTGTGCTGGAGAATGATGACCCACTTATCCTTTGCAGGGGTGCAGCATGTGTTAGGACACATTTGGACAGGTCACATCATCACATACAGACATGCAGTCCAATGCATGTTCTTCCAATTTCCAGTAGATGTCACTGTTCATGAAGGAAACTTGTTCTGCTGTTACTGATGCTGTTGACATACCTTCACCATGTTCTCCCCTTGATACTTTTTGTTACAGGCATCTCTGGAAAGAGCCAGATTCTGTTTGCTATCGTGTTCACCACACGGTACTTGGATCTGCTCACCTCTTTCATCTCCCTGTATAATACATGCATGAAGGTAAGGCCTGACTGATTGCTCTCCAACTGGATGAAATATTTGTCCTACAGCATTTGGTAACCAGCTGTTGTTTACCAGGTGATCTACATTGGTTGCGCGTATGCCACAGTCTACATGATCTACGCCAAATTCAGGGCCACATACGATGGGAACCATGACAGTTTCAGAGTGGAGTTCCTGATTGTTCCTGTTGGTGGTCTTGCTGTTCTCATCAACCATGACTTCTCTCTCCTAGAGGTGGGTTTGACCTTGTTGCATTTCCTTAAGACGGACATCAAATCATTCAGAGCTTCAGCAGGCTTCTTTTTGCTCTCATAGATGTTTCTCCTGGTCTCTCAGTGTTTTCCACCACTGACTCCTGTCTGTTTACATTCTCTGTCTCCAGATCTTGTGGACATTCTCCATCTACCTGGAGTCAGTGGCTATCCTGCCTCAGCTCTTCATGATTAGCAAGACCGGCGAGGCTGAGACGATCACCACCCATTACCTGTTCTGCCAGGGCCTCTATCGGGCCCTCTATCTCTTCAACTGGATCTGGCGTTTCTACTTTGAGGGCTTCTTTGACATGATTGCCATCGTGGCTGGAGTGGTCCAGACGGTCCTCTACTGTGACTTCTTCTACCTTTATGTTACCAAAGGTGGGTCTTTTATCAGTCGTTAACTTCTAAATTAAACAAAACTTTAATTATGTGTTCAGGTATATATGCATGCCTTTTATTAACACAAAACTGAACCTGTGCCATGAATCAAGTATGAAAGCATAAACAAACCTCATCTGACCGCCCGACCTTATTTCTCCCCTCTTAGTATTGAAAGGCAAGAAGCTGAGCCTGCCAGCGTAAACACACAAACACACACACAAAGGGAGGAGATGGTGACTCCCAGCAGACTCAGCAGGGGCGTGTGGAGATGACATCATGAGATCTTGTGACCTATAGCAATGGATGACTGAGACGGAGTGCCAACAGTTTGGGGGGGGGGAAAAACACTAGTCTTCTTGATGATTGCTGGTGGAACTGGTAAACGCCAACAAACACCAGAGCTGAACAAAGATCATCCCAGATCAACCTTTGGATTTCTGTGTTCAGCGTCTTGCCTTAAGCTTCTATTCCACACTGTTCAAACAGGAGAAAAGGCTTTTTTTTTTTTTTCTACATGTGAGGTGTAAACGTTCATTTTTATTTTATATAATGTCACAATTAGGGTCGATTTAAGAGAAGTATCTTGTTTGACTCGGTAATGAAATGCACAAAATGTACAGTCTTATTAAAGAGTGAGGTAAAGAGTCATGTATCCGAGTGCCTGATAAAGATTATGTCCAGTTTCTCACAGTATTTTTGTTTTAATTTTCTTTTTCTTTTTGTTTGTATACTGTAATTCATGAACCCTCTCTTAAAAACATCAACAAGACGCAAACATTACAAAGAATTCATGCCAACACGCTCATTTTGTAAACAGATTTTAACATGTTAGTCAGTTTAGATTTTTTTTTATATATATAAGAACCGAATTGGAAAAAAAAATGCCAGAAATAACCCCTGAACAAAATGTCTCTAGTGCCAGCAATCGTGCAGTATTTTCAAATGATTTGGAATTCACATTGTGTTTTTTTTTTTCTTATGCTGACTGTGTGTAAACAATAAAATGCATCAGTTCTACAGCTTTAATAGATTTTCTATATCTACATGCTGCATCTTATTTTGGATGTAGATACAACACAAGCTTTCTGTCTTTGACTATCATTGCGCCCGAGTGCTCAACTCATCACCGCCCTCTAGTGGTAAAATCAAAATAACAAAATCCTCTGTCACATACCTGTCAGGAGAGTAACACACTGCATTTATGTTTCACAGTAATTAAATGCTTTTGTTCACTGGGTGCATTTCTATTAAATTTAAAGACGTCAACATTTTCAAATGTTGTCATTCCAAAAGATTTTTTTCTTTTTTTGTGTGCATGATATCACCTCTATTAAAGATTTTATGAGAATTGCCCTGCAGTGCTGTTTTGTATTGAAATCATGCAACAATGAAAAAAGCTGGAATCAGAGGTCAAACATTCTGTAGCAGTCAAAGGGTTAATTGTGTGTCGATGTCTTCGTGGTGCTGTATTCATATTTATATAGTTAATGTCTTAAAATATAGAAATGTAAGTGTCATCCTTGCTCTCATTTGTGACATGAATAGTTGTTCAAGTAGCATGCTGAACATATTACCAGAATTTTCTATGCAGTATTATGTTTGTCTGCCACTAGATGGCTCTTTTGCTAACATTCCATTTGTGCTGCAAGCTTTTCAAACATATCAAGCTTTATCAACGTTTTTGCCTGAAACCGTAGAGAAGGTTAAAAACAGTGTGAATGTCTCATTTCTCTGATGTGGTCTGACCTCAGGATGAAGTGGATTTTAGAGCTGTGCTTCCTGCGAAAAAAACAGAAGAAAACTTGATTCATCTGGCTCACCCACGATATATCACGTGTTGCAGTAAGAGAAGTGTGGATGAAAATATTTCCTACCAAGCAGTTAGACTGTGAGTGAACTTTGTAAGAGAAACATCCTCATCATGTCAGCTGTCTGGCTCCAGCTCGTAACCATCTTATGTCTCTACAGTGCTCATGCAGGTAAGTCTGACAGATCAGGACTAACAGTATTATTAAATGTTTAAAAATGAAACTGACTTTCTTTTCTTTTCTTTTCTTTTTTTTTTAGAGAATAGAGTGATTAGGAAAACAGTTGGAGAAAATCTCAATATCCGGTGTGAATGTAGTAAGGATGATCTGTACGTGTCTTTGAAGACGGGCCTCAATCAGGAGATGGAAATTTTTTTCAAAGAGAAGGATTCCCAAAACTCTACGATAGCCAAAACCTACACTGACAGACTTCAGTTCCATCCAGTCCCCCCCAAAGTGGACATTCTCATCAAAAATGTGACGCTGAAAGACACAGGACCGTACTGGTGTTTGTGCACACAGTTAACAAAGGAGACCTTGTCACGTAAAACTGAGATAAGCAAAGGCTCTCTGCTCCTGGTGGTGACAGGTGAGTCAGATAAGAGTCCAACACAATGCAGCCTTTAACACTCTCATTAATGTGAGAGAGATTCATGTCCAGTGTCAGTAACATTGCAAAAGAAATAAATGAACATGTCATCAAAACTGTTTCTCTTCAGAGGCATCAAGCAAAACAGAGCCTCCATGCATTGAGCAGAGGATGCACGGTCCACTGCACCAGGATGTGGTCCTGTTGGCTGTCGTCATCACTGCTGCTGTGCTGCTTGGTATTATCATGGCCATCCTCATATGGATCCTCAAGGTAACATCATACAGCCCTCACTATGGGCACTAAAGCCATGTCCCCAGTTAGACAAACTTAGATTAGTGCATTATTGTTAAGAAGTGACTGTAAATTCCCTCAAAAGTGTGTGTTTGTAGGTGTCTGTGTGTGGGTCTTGATTTGATTGTAGTTTTCTTTGACTCACAAACCCTGCTGGAATCCTGGGGGCTGTTTCCATTTTCCTGTTGTTTTCAACAGTGCTCATCCGACAAAACGACAGATATAATAAAATAAAAAATATTTCTACAGAAATAGCATTAAAGATAAATCACAAGAATGAAACACATTTCAGGACATTTTAATAGACTCAGATCTGACTTGTTTTTTTTTTTCCTACCAGACTAAACATTCTCGCACCACAGTGAAACCAAGACAAGGCGCCACCAATGATGTTTATGAGGACATGCGGGGAACGCTGAGACGCTGAAGATGTCAGCCTGCAAACAGACGACATGAAAGTGTAAAGGTTTTTGCACCAGAGAGAAGTGCATGTGAAGCCAAGTGGAGGTGCTTTCGGCCACAAAGCTGTCATCTGATCAGGCCTTATGTGTGTCAAGTACAGTTACATGATAAAAAGGCTTATGAACCTGTAAAGACTTCTGGAGGCAAGTTATTAAAGGGCTTTTTTTCCCCTCTTGTATATTACTGTCAAAACATTATAAATGATTGTATGATAGAGCCTTTTTGAGACACATAATTTTGAATTTAAACATATGTTTTTCTGATAAAATGTCTTTTTGTGTCTTGTTTGTATAATCCACGGATCATTACAGTAAATAGCTTTAATTTCAGTGTCATGTGAGATGTTATACGTGTAAAAATAAAATATTTATATCAATACAATGGTGAAATGTGAAGTCTAATATATAAATATGTTCAGAAAATGAAGACGCTTCTTAGTTCTCACAATAAAAAGGATCACTTCTAACTTCAGTGTACAGCTTAAAATAAATCCCTTCGTTTTACTATAAACTGGCCTCCCACTTACTGAAAGTAACACAGACAAACTTTGCTTTGAACATTACCATGATTATTTTACTGCTGGTCTTGTGGTGACTTGAGCCACCAACACCATCCCACATCAATCCACACTGTTCGACATTGTATTCTCTTCAGTATATGACGACTAACAAGGGTCATGTTATAAAAACTTTATTATGTTATAATACTGAAGTAGAATAAGGAACTGTAAAAAACAAACAAAAAAAAAACTTAAATGTATTTTAATTTTTTTTAAATGTAATTTGTCTTTTTCTTGGATCAGACTCATAATCTCAGAATTATAATCCTCCAAATTATGACTTTAAGAAAAAAAAAGAAGTACATTCAGTAGAGTAAATGCATGAATAAATGCAAACACTGGGTCATGAAACACACTTAGAATTCAAGAGAAAATTTAAAAAAAAAAAAAAAATAGGTCAAGAAGTGCAGAGCAGAGATACAATGAGTCATTAAGACATAAAAAACACTCATCCTGTAGCTGCGCTGTTTGTAAGGTGGATGTTTACTTGTGCAGCGTTGTGTGGTCGCAAGCTGTGACTTTTTTTTCTCTTCACTAAGCATAAAAGTGTTAATGTCTGTGTTTGTTTGTGGCTTCAATGTGTATGCTTGGTGGTCGCTTCAAGTTGCGCATCTGAGTGTGCGCGTGTAGTGGGACCACTTGGTCCAGCGAGAAGTGGAAACTGTGCTTAAAGTTTGGTGGTAAAGTGAAACGGAAACAGAGAGCCGCCTGACTGAGAAGAAAAGAAGAAGGAAGAAAAGAAGAAAAACAAAGGGCACGTTTGCAGTAAAGGAGCCGAAGAGCTGCGCGAAGTTCACAGTTACACTCTGAGACACATGTTTTTTTTTTACTGACCTCGACATTTACACAATAACTGATTGTGCAATGGTTTCTATACCTGTCATAACTTGTAACAGGAAACAGTAAATCATAAGTGTGACCAAAAAAAAAACAGAAATGTAAGAAATGATAATCTGTTACAGTTTAAACATCAAAACAGATGCTTTACATAGAGAAGACTTATAATTATATATATTTAATTTAATGGAACACACTGCAGTAGGACATAAATCTGTTCCTGTCAGCCTTTTGTCATGACTTTCACAGAAATTCGTCAGTAGTTGTTTTCAGTGGAAATTACTGACATTCATACGTGTAGGCAGGTGTCGTGTGAGTCTGGATTATTGTTTCCATACACATGGTTCAGAGGTGCTCGTGCTCACTTGGTGTATCTGTCATGTAGCCAGAGCTCACCTCTGTCTTTAATGCAGCAGCAGGATGTGGTTATGACCTTACACACGCAGAACACACGGGGCCCAGAAGCTGAAGAAGTCAAATGTAAACATGTCATAAAAGAATATGCAGTCACAATATACACCGACTTCTGCACAGAACTTAACGAAGTACACTTTGTTTTGAAAAGTTTCATCTCAATGTGGTTGGTTAATGTTATGACGTTAGCATCAGGCTAAGTCATATGTAGCATGGTGACAGACCATGAGCACTGGTGTTAGTGTTTTAGTTTTATAACAGTAAAAGCTTTGTTGTTCTGCATATTTTATGCAGCCTCAATCACCCCTTTTTTTTTTGGAGGATGGTTAAGTGCACCACATCCACATTTATCTGCTTTCGAAATGACTCGTTTGGCCTGTTAGTGTCACTCCTCTGGGATGTACGCACTACTTTGTTTAGCTGGCAGTGTGTGTGAACAGAGTATAATAGAAGTTAAGACGAGACCTTCTCCAACTTAACAGCATGTTGACTGTTTATTAAAGACTCATAAAGCCATATGAAGTGTGTTAATGCATGCTGCTGTGCATGCTGTATGACTGCTGAGACTCACAAGTGATGAATAAGTGCAGCAGTGCGGAAACACGACCACATGCAGAGTCACTGCGCTTCAAGATTTTAACAGATGTTACATCTGATTAAGCTTCTTGCATCTGTGTTTTTTTTCTTCTTCTGGGTTATCCAGTTTACAGTTCAACCCACAAATGTCAACACTGATGTGTCTGACTGTAACCAGGAAGTTGTGTTTACATAAACACCTCCATACTCAGTCTCTCTTAAATGATGTTTAGATCGTTTTCCTTCCTGATCGTTCGTCCTGATGTGCTGATACAGCGCATTCTGCTTCTCACAGGTTTCATTTCTGTTTTTTCACTTCTCATTTCAAGATGATCTTCAGAGAAACAGGTTTTTAGAAGAAAGGGAAGCATTTGTGCAGCATGGTTAACTACAGATAGAGCCCCAAAGTGTTTCATTTTTTAATATATTTAATAAACTTGATTGAGCTGTTGTCGCAGAGTGAAGAAGGAGGAAGAGGAGCAGCCACAAGAGGTCTCTGCAGGCCCACTTGGTGACAGGATGTGAATTCAGATCTGGGGAACATGCAGCCAAAGTTGAAGTATCTGGGATTTGAAAGGGTTAAAGGTCATCGCAGCAGATGAATAATAAAAAAAAATACTACAAATAAATGTTCCTGTTCATAACAAACAAACACACACACACACACACACACACACATCTGCCACAAGTGCATGCATGACAAAGACAAATCAGATAAATCATTACCACCGCATCAGGTTTGACAATGTGTATGCCACATGTGCGCATGCCCACTTTAAACGTTGCGCAATAACCGCTGTAGTTCAGGATCACTGCGCATCCTAAATCATTAATGGATCTCAGTTAATTCTCCTCACACGGTGTCATTTATTAACCCTTCTCATAGCCGCCTTATCCTACTGTACTCGTGCGCTTTCCCAGGTGAAACCCCCCCCCCCCCCCCCCACAGTTACAGTAAACCACTCCCGCTCCTGGATTTTTGGGCGTGCGTTAAGGAGCGCAGGTGTGATTGAATCCACTTCCAGCAGAGCGTCTCCACAAGTAGTTCGAAGTGGAAATAAAGAAGAGAATACATTTAGGACACTAGAGTAGACAATTGTGTATTTACCTGCGTCAGGTGCGTGTTTTCTGTGTGTTAATTGTGCAATCCAGGAGTTGGATGAGAGGGAGACACGCCAAGAGAGAAAAAAAAAAACAGACCTGAAAAAGTGACGGATGCAAACGGAGTGAATCATCAACGGGTTAAAGTTTTAAAAGTTTACGACTAGAAGAGGAAACATCCACAATCATGAGGAAATCCTCATATCCAGGTGAGTGTTCACAAAGTATTCACAAAAAGTGCTTCAACCTGCCTCATGCTGTAACAACTGTTAAAGTATGATAACAACTGAGTATTGATGTAATTTCCTGTTAAATGTTAAAACATTTAGAAGAATAGCCTTCAGAAGATTCTCCTCTTTGCAGAAGGGCCCATGCATGGATGTGTGGGTGTGGTCGTCAAACATGTTGTTCGCCTTAACTTTAACAGGAAGGTGAAACAGTGAGATGAACTATCAAATATGAGCTTTTTTATTTATCCTTTCACTCCTCCTGACTAATAACCCGAAGAAAGACCCGATCTATGCGTCTAAATCAAAGGTGTGACTCCTCTTGGAAGAATCAGTGCTGATGTGTGATTGCTCACTCACACTTCAGCAGATGCTTTCTAAATCTTTTACCTTCTTATAACTCACGGAGGTGTGTCATCATCACACGGTGTGATGAAAACAATCCGGCAGAAAAAGTGCAACAAAACAGCAGACATATGTCTCCTTTCTTTATTCCCACCTGCAGCATTGTTGTTATAATGGATGATAAAGCCCCTCCTGCACCTTTTAATGGGATGATAAGAGGCAGATAACAACCTACTGGTTTGTATGACACCATCTGAATCAGAAGCACCACATCCTTTTTATGTGCAGTCACCCTTCTTCTTCTCTTATCACCACTCACTATCGCCTGCATCTTCGTCAGAGCCTCCTCCCCCCCCCCTCTCTGTCTCTCTCTCTCTCTCTCTAAAGCTCAGAGCAAGTCCAGTGTACACAACTCTATCCCACGGAATGCCGGCTTTCCCGGCTCCAGTTGCCAGAGTCTTTGTGCGATGGAGCGTCCGACGGTTTTCCATCGGAGCCAAGCACATGTTGGGTCATGCTCCCTCCCCTCCTGCGTGTGTTCTCTCTTTGCTAGTGGAGCTGTAACATTCTTTGTCAGAGCTTCCACTTGGGGAATAGTCTAATGACAAAGTATGTGTGGAGTCTGATGTGTGTGTGTGTGTGTGTGTGTGTGTGTGTGTGTGTGTGTGTG
>JAVQJX010115598.1:0-14149 GCA_036025115.1 Ambassis agassizii | reverse complement strand
TACAAAGTAAAATCAAACACATTTATTCATAAGTCTATAAAATTAAATGCACTGAAAAACAATAGTTAACAGCACCAATCATATAATGAGCGAGTTCATTAAATCAACAAGTGCAGTCTTAAGGTTTGGTTTGTAATTCCTTTTTCACAAGTTTGAGCCACAGACAGAGTGTAATAGAAGAAAAGGGGAAGTGCAACATGTGACAGTGTTTGCACCAAATGGTTCTTAATTTTGTTTGTCTCTTAAAGAATCCGAGTTAAAAGAGAAGAGGGACCTTCTCATTTTCTAGAACTTAGCATTATGTCAAAAAGAAGAAGATGTCCTGTAAATACAAAGCTGATCTGTCCAGGATGTATGTTGTACAAAAGAAATAGAAAATAGTATAAATAGGAAAATAAATACTCTCACCATGCTGTGCATAGTTTATGAGTGAGTAGTGTGGGCTGTCATAATTGTAATAGTGGTTGATAGAAACTTATACATGCACTTACTGTCTAGTGTTGAAACTCATAAAGCTGTTTTCAATGCAAAGCAGTCAGCTCACTAAATACTGAAATGGAGGCCCTAAGGTCATAAACACTGCTTTTTAAAAGGTTCAGAACTTATATGTATAGTTTAGAACTGTGAACGTGATGCACATGACTGTTTCTGCCAGACCCGTGTCTGATGCAGAATGGCCAGTTTATCACTTGCATAGATGTTAAGAAATTTGATGTTGTATCAAAATGTACAAAGAAGGCATTATTAAATATTTGAATGCTAAGATGAAAATGATTGGGGCTCTTAATCTGAAAAGGGTACATCAATGCCACAACTAGCTCTCATTATAGTTCACAAACTGGGGGAGGAGAAGTCAGAAAACGCCTTATATTTCAAGCAAACCAAAATAATGAAATGAAAGTTATGGCATCAAAATCCATAAGACCTCTCAGACACAAACTCACTCAAGACCGAACACTACAGCCAAAACAACAAAAATAGCCGTTTTACTGGAATGCACAGTTGTCTCAGGTGCTGTTATTAATTCTATAACACCCAAGATTATTAAACTATTATAACTCAACAGGCATGTTGAGTGCATTCGGTCTTTAAAGAAAACTCAGGACAGTTGGTAAATAAGGTAAATATGCACTTACCATGCATTAATGCACATAATTTTGCAATTCTATAAAGTTGAGCCATTACCCTTCTTTGTATTTAGCCACACTATATCCATTCAAATTGGGCAGCCAGTAGGGTCTCTGTAGCTTACTCTCTAAAGGGAGGTACACTGGCAAGTCTTTGGTCTGATGGGACACAGGAGCAACATGAGCCGCGCTGTGTACGAGAGACTGATGTGAGAAGTTGTGGGCAAAGAGTACACTTCTGCATAAACAGGAAGGTGAATTTACTATACTACAAAAATGTAGGGAGGAATACTGCTGTGTGCCAGAATTTCTCAAGAACGAAGGTCCTGCACACGAAAACAGAAAATCCATACTGAATCCTTTCCTTACCTCACATGACAGAGCCACGTCATGTGTTTTCACCTATTGTGGTTTCTTTTCCTCCTTATCCTTAGTATTGTGGTGTTTAGGTGGTATACATTAAAGGGGGAAGAGGTTACCATGTGCCATGAAAGCTTGTAAATGTGATGGTTTTCATTCCAAGACTACACCAGGTGATGTTGTCGCTCTTCTGTGGATAATAAACATCCTCCTGTCTGGTCTTTGGTTAAGATATGAACCTGTCCTTTGTAGCACACCCTCACTTTGAGCCTCAGTGCTAGGTCTTATCCTTTGACTGTCATGGTTTATTCTGCTTTAATAATTATCTTTTAGCCCAGAGAATCCAGTTAAGTAAGTACCAGCTCCATTGGCACAGTCGGTGCATCCCTCTTAGGAAGGGTGTAAACTGAGGTCAAGGCTGCCAGGGTTTCCGGTCCTTGCCTTTCTGATCAGGAATGTGTTTGTAGCGACATTTGTCCCCAAAATGGCAGCCAGTGGTTCTCCAGAAGTAACACTCGTCTCCGTTCACAGGGCCACGTCTCCGAGGTCTAGGGCAGAGGCACAGAGGAGGCACATTGGTTGGAGGAGCATTTAAAATAGTCTGATAATGTAACCGGAGTTAACCGGTGTTTCTTACCCAGCAGTTGCCCCTGCCTGCTGTGTGACAGGGAGACAAGTCTTAAGGGGAATGGGAAGGACCCTCTGAGTCCGACGGTCAGGATAGCGCACAACTAAACGTGTGTTCTCAATACAATGGCCCTGTAGACACACAAGCACACGCTGCTCTAAACAATGACAATGTGCACAAGATGAGAGAGAGGAGCTCACAGAAGTACTTACGTTTAGTTTCTCCATAGCACGGGCCGCCATGCTGGCATTCTTGAAGTTAACAAAGGCACAGAATCTCTCATGCAGCACACGGATACTCTCTATCTCTCCATGCCTACAATGTCAAGGAAAAATTTGGTTAAATATTTAATATTTTATATAAAATATTGTGCTTAAATCAACTGCATACATTTTGAAAAGGTCCCACAGATGTTTCTCGGTTAACTCAGTTGTCACATTTCCCACCCACAGAGATGGGCAAGGGCTTCTGAAAAAAAAGGTCAGGAGAGAGGAAGTGACTGAAAACAGCAAAATAATAGTGTAAATACACGACATAAAACAGAACCACTTCTGCCATTCTGCCTTTATGATAACTAGAGCTGACTAAACAAAAACAATATATCACTTACCCTGGTTGCACACCAGATGGATCTTGGACCACAGCTGCAAAACAAAAAAAGACTTATATAAATATAGCTTATTCTATACACTGGTGCTCTCCAGTTAAGAGAAGCTTTTACTTTCATTTCTAATAATTACTCGTGGTACCTCTGGCCGCTTCTGAGCAAGATGCCAGAACAGCCTGCACACTTGTAAATTTCTCCAGCAGTAAGACACTTTGCATTTCTTCAAAACCAAGCTCCTGATGAGAAAAAATAAGGTTAAGCATGTAAGCCAGTTTAATAACTAATTATTGCCAATACATGTAAATATAAAAAGGAAGCTCTGCTTGTTTCCTGTGGTGTAGAGCAGGTACACTTCCTGCGAACTAGACATTTTTGAGGTGCTTGAATGTTACCATTTCATAACACTTCAGAAGTCCCTTTAACAATATGGCAAACCCCAGATCTATCTGCTCTTTCTCTAATACTGATGCGGGAACCGCATACTTAACATACAGGATGTTTACTTGTTTTTTACTTTGCTGTATTGGAAATTCAAATTCTACTTCAATACAGTATATATATTCTCAAGTATATTTACCATTAACTGCAGCACTTTGCAGTTAAAGAGGTCATTGACGGCCTCCTCACAGTCTTTGTCGAGTTTCAGCACCTGCTCCATAGCCTTCTCTGCCTCATTGTACCGCTGCAAGACCCACAAAAATGAGTTAATACAAGTTAATACAAGTGAATACAAGTTAACTGCACCATTTGGTTGCATGCTTTAACTAGCCTGTACTCACCTTCATACCCATGAGTGCACTGCCCTTGCGGAAGTGTCCTTTGGGCCAGTCTGGGGCCAGCTGAATGGAGCGTTCAGCGTCTGCTAGGGCCTGAGGGTACTGCTCCAAGCAGTAATAGCAATATGAACGATTTCCAAAGAACCTAGAGGATGTCATTCAAAAATAGGAAAAAGATTATAATACATGTGTCTGAAATATGTCCTTTAGTGATACAGTATGACCACAGAAGATGTACCTGTAATCCTTTGGATCACATTTGATGGCTTCTGTAAACATACTGACTGCTTGTGCGTACAGCCCCTCTTGAACCAGCTTTATCCCTTTTTCTATGGGACACAAATTTTTGTAAACACTTCTCAGGTGAGACAGTGACCGCAGTGCTGGACACTGATATGTGCAACGGAATATGGAATCAATAATGCCTGTTGTTTCTGTTTAAATGAACGAGTTATTAAATGTTTGCTACGTTGCGTACTACGCCTCACCTGTCAGTGATGCACTTTTCTTGGTCATGGTGTCAGTTCCATTTGTCTGCAAGTAAAATATTTTCATCATTTTGAATTCAAGCACAACAACAGCCGTTTTAAAACCTATCATGGTCCAGAGTCCACTTTTCCCACAAATCAGACTTTGGAACAGGAAGAATAACACACTGCTAGACAAATAGTGGGCAGTTACATTGAGAGCTTTGGCTGTGCCTACTCATCTTACATTATCTATTAGTATTCGCTCACCTCTCTTCTGGCCTCATTCTCTTTGTTTTCTTTGGACTTGCGACTTGATCCTTTGGGTTTGATATGGCTAGCAGCATTAGCAAAGAAGGCACTGCTCACATCCCACTCTGGCTCCTAAGGGACACCAGAAAGCAATGCACAAAGTCAAATAAATGATGAAAAAACAATCATAATTCTATACATAGAAATGTTGGCGTTACTTCTTCAGTGGATTTGACTTGGTTCTTTTGATGTCCTTTCATTCCTGGAGGAGAGATGACTGGAGTGGCAACAAATTTGGGAGAGCCTGCTGATTTCGCTTCATTTTTCTCTCCTTTTTGCACTACTTGTTTCTCCTCTTCAATACCAACTTCTGCTTCTGACTCACTCTCATCCAGCTCAGACTCTGCACTTCCATCCTCTTCCTCATCATCCTAATGTAAAGGAGCACATAGATATGTATTGATTCACAGTACAGGGAAAATGCAGAGTGTAAAATACAGAATATGACTTGTTACCTGTTCAGCACTGTCTGTTTGCTTAATCTGTTCCTGCTTCTTACGTTTCCGACGACGCTGAAAAAGATGGAGTCCTTTAAACATACATGATTCATACATAACATAGCAGACCTTTTATATATGGTGCTCTGGTAGTTTTTAAAAGAGCAGTATAACAGCTTTAGATTCTCACTTGAAAGAGCTGTGTGACACGAAGTTAAATCATTGATAGTATATTTTAACTTAAAGTGAAGTAAAGTTTATTAAGCTGGCTGTACAAAGCAACCCTTTAAATGTATAACAAACACAATCATTAAGGAATATAAGGCTTTGCCTGCTGACCTTCCTCTTGGCTCTGCGTCGCTCTGCCCTTCGCCTGGCCTTCTCCTCCTCACTTAAATCCTCCTCTCCATTTAAAGCCTCCTAAACAAACATTGAAAAACAAAAGTTAAACAGGGTACATTAAAACTGTCAATGCCCTGTCGGTCTGACACCATTTGTTTACCTGTGACAAAGTGGTATCATCACTTGGGTCAGGGATTGCAGCTCCACAGTCCATCTGCTCCTCCTGCTGCTGGACATTGGGGCCTGTTGGGAAATGTGTTAAGAAGTGATTACACCATCTTCTGTTGTTTTAACTTGGCATGGTTTTTGGCAACCAGTTATGTTGATTGCTCTTTTAGGACACAGGAAAAGCAGTGTGTATGTATGCAGTGTTAAGAATGCTAAATGTGTGTTCATTTAGGAAGAACAACTCGTTCAGCAGAGTGAAAGCACATAATGCCTGCTTCCTATGAAATATGAGACGGGCAGTGAAATCATTAGATACGAAGGCACACTTCCCCTCGGCTACAGAATAAACACAAGCAGCAAGCATCACTTACAAAAGAAAGGTCAAAAGTTTTGTTGAAGAACACATTGGTAACATTAATTAATTAATACTGTTGCCAATAACATCTAAGGGACTTAAACACCTATGTCTACATGTACAGAGCATGGACCACAAACATGGTCCAGATTCAGGTCTAACCACTAACCATCAGCTTCAGATCACTGATAGCAAAGCACACCGTTTTAAATAGCATTGGGTGGAGACAGGAAAGATTATGTAATGTTTTCTCATAAAAAGTACCAGAGAAAAAAAATCTCAACAAGACGCACACAGTAGTTTTAAAAGAGAAACGTTTACTCTACTGAGTGTACCACTGCCACAAACCCAACATGTATCACACAGCTTCCTCCACCTCTGCTGTTTGTGAACATATCTGCTCTGACATAGAAAACTGCTCTAGATGTGGGATTGTGTGTGCATACTGTATAGCGCAGATTAAATCAGAAATGCCTGTAGTTGATTTAGGAAGCAGACAAGTGACAAGACAAACAGAAGCTAAACACTGGACCAAGCAGGAATCTATGGTGGTGTGACATTTCCATTTATTGAACACAGATTTCCAGAGAGTGACAAATCCATACTTGGTCTGTGACTCATGTTGTGGCTCATAAAACAATGATGGAGAGCTCTGTGCTGTTTTGCTTTATTATGTGCTCCTTACTGCATTTTTAGTGAAACAAAAGACAAGTTGCTCTTGGAATTCCTCATCTTTCTCATTCTACATTAGATATATTCTCTAAGGCACTAAATATGTTTAGCACAGCCTTCCAGCCATGTGCATTCCAGGAAATTTTGTTGAGTCGATCAAACTCTTACTGGCTTTGTTAACAGATATGATGTCTTCAAACATACATAGAGTGTGCAAGGAAGTTCAGCTACTCAAATGTCAAGAAACAACTATTGCCAAGCAGCTCTTTCCCATTAGCTGAATCAGACTTTGTGTTACATCTTGTCCTGCTAACAAAATAAATGATACAAAACAACAAAAGAGTCTCTGTTTCTTCTCTTAAAGGAAACTTTAAATTGGAGTGGAGTTGAAAGGTGAGCCGTTTCCACGGGAATGCAAAATAACTGTATCATCATGGACTGGACTCACAGCTCCTACTTGTACGATACTCTATGGTATTACACATTAAGAGAGAGAGATAGCCTCATCATTACAACAATCACAGCTTCAATCACATGTCTGAGGTTTTAAGCCCTTGAGAAAACTCACTAAAGTCCCTGTTGTTTACTAAAACAAGGTCAGTGAAAGCATACAGTAAAATACAAATCCCCGCAGGTCTTAAAATTATTATGAAAAATCAGTTTAATTGTAGATTAGATAACAGGTGATGTGACCCATCTAGGTTCCATTCATGTGGAAAAAAAAGTGGAATTTAAAGAGACAGTGGCTATAAATGAACATGGGGACGTTAAAAGAAGTCACTCATGTAAATATCTTTTTAACTGTAAATTCATAAACCTGCTCAACAGCCTGCAGTACGAGGAAATTAAACGCACCTGAAATACACAGAAGAGGAGGAGGAAGAGTGTCAAACAAAGTGAGCAAAGAAAAAAAACAACAACAATTTAGGGTGAATGTACGGCTATGCTCCCCGTCCTGTCACCTATTTGAGGCATTGTTATCATGCCAAAATGCAACAGGGAATGCAGATTAGATTATTTTCAATCTATTGAAACACCTCATGTTTTATAAAGCATATTGCACACTTATACTTGTAACTCCAGTCATTATTTGCAGCAAGGGCGTAAAAAAACTATAAAAGAGGTGTTTGAGATGTAGCAACGTTACTGCGCAAACTTGGCAGCAGTGCAAGCAGGCAGGCAACGGGTGTAACTGGTAAGAGAGGAACTTTCATTGTTTGAACTCGTTTTGATCTGAACGACAAAGACAAGATTATCGCCAATATTATACCTCTTAATAAATCAGACGTTAGTCACTGATCAATATTTGATTATCTCGCGCCTTTCATTATCGCTTTCAGACTCGGTTAACTTAGTTGAGGAAAGTTTTGAAAAGTGGGACGTTTACTTACCGCTCCCGAGTCCCAGCAGCCTGCATATATCTCTGGTGAATTTCATGAGCGCAACCATCCAGCATTATCGTCCGAAAATATCCCACAAAAGTATTTAAATTTGTGTTTTTAGTTTAGTGTAAACACCTTTGTAACATTAGGACATTAAGTATCGAATCTGCGGGAATCTTTGTGGTGGTTTAATCCACTTCCTCAGCGTCAAACAGCGACGCCGGGTCCACCCTGAAGAGCGTCTTAAAGGGGCAGGACACCGTTATCAATTATTGAAAGGTTCAGATATTATCAGTTAATCATCTAACAATTGCCATATTTACAATAATATTAATATAAATACATTAATATGCATATTACAATTATATTAAGACGAGTGCTTTATCACAATGTTAAGAACATATACTGAAATACACCAGCCATAATGTATAATGTAAAGAATCTAAATATTTATATATATGTCATTTATTCAAACCAATTGAACAATTGTCCCATCACTGTACACTTAATTGTTTCATTTCATTATTTTAAAAAAACACATTTTTGTTGGCTCAGTGGGATCATTGTATAAGTAGCGGTCACACCAGGATTTTTTTTTTTCATGGTTTCACATTGATCAATGCTATCATTGTATCAATATATATCAACTAACCAAATACATAGTTGGAGTGAATGTTGATCTATTTCAGAAACCAGTCAAATTGATTAGATGATTAATCAATAGATCCCATCCACACTAATGTCTCAGCGACGTTTCAGGTCAGCCATGACAGTGAGTGCTGCATTCCATCCAGGAGAACCCATCACACCACCACCTGAATATCATCATATATATAGCAAAAAGAAGTTTGATGTAAATTTCAAAAAACATAACAAATTCTTACTTACTACTACACTGCACAAATACTGAGGTTAGCGTTAAAAAAAAAAACAAACCTGGATGACTGCCACTGCCACACAGATAGAGTCCTTTAATTGGTGAACGATAGTCAGAGAGAGAGGGCAAAGGTCGTGTGAGGTAGAGCTGGTCCAAAGACATTGATCCATGGAAAATATTCTGTAAAAACAACACATTCACCTTTCTGGTTTGTTTTTTAACATTGTGTTATCACAAGGAATGTTTGTTTAAGGACATGAATATGCCAGACACGGAAAAAAAGGTGCATTAGAGTGACACAGCTGATGTGAACTTTGATTTTATCTCATGTGTCATGGTAAAACTGTAACCATTAACTTTATATATAGCTGGCCTGCCCCTAAAAAGGCAATCACTCAGCACTGCTGAGGACGCAAATTACTTCCTCATCCAGTGAACAGCTGATTATTTCAAGCAAATGAGCAGCATGTCAACATTCAAATTTCCACTCAGGTCTACAATATGTACAGTGTGATATGTACCCCTCCAGTGAGACCAAAGATCCTCTCCAGGTCCGGCGGAGCAAGAATGTCCCTTCCCACCACGGATTTTTTAAACCCAGGGGCGTATTGCTCCACCCAGTCAAATACTAAAAAGATGGGAAAACATATTCACTGAAACAGATCAACAAGTCAACACACATTTAAAGAACATCATTTTCGTCATTTAAAGCGTGTGCACTTAAAATGTGTTTTCAGTACATCTAGTTTGGGGAGTAAACTATTTTCAAATCAAAGTCACAATGGACTGAAATTAAGAGCACATCACTCTTCTGGCACATTTAGATTAATGATTATTTTCTAACCAGTGTCTGCATAGGCCTCTCTGTCCTGGTCAGTCCACTCTCTGCCTTCTATATGGTAGGGGGTGAATTGAGTGAACAGTGACACCACATGGCAGCCTGGGGGAGCCAGAGTAGGATCCAACACAGAGGGAATAGTCATTTCCAGCATTGGTCTATAGGAAAAGAGGATTACAGTAAGAAATGTTTGCATAAAATAATGTACGATATCTTTCAGAATCAGTCAGATAAGGCTGATTGTGTAAAGCTGCTTGTTAGACTGAGTACGACATTATTGTGAGAATTCACAATTAAATCCTCACCTAACACTAACTGTATGTAATAAAAATGGCTTCTGTTCACCTTGCCGATGGACGTCCGTTCATGGCCTCTTTGTATGCTGTCTCCAGTACCTCCACGCTCTCACAGTTTAGGTGAATTGAGCATTGATGGTGAGGTCCAGGTTTATCATCTGGTGTGGGAGATGCTAGGAAATTTGGGAGCTTGTCTACTGCCACTGTAAAAACATGTCACAACAAGGATAAATCACACTTTTCTACATTGACTACACCTTTAGTCTCTGTGTGTATCTTATTGTTACCATTGATCTTGGTAACAGGTGACGTGTAGTCTATCTGATCTACAGCTTTGATAAACTGTGGAGGAAGAGCTTCCTAAAATGAAAACAGAATACATTACATTGTCTGGTTCAATGCATACATGTTTTTTATTATTATTCATTTTCGTTTGCTACCTGTGGCGTGAGGTTCTTAAAGGTGACATGCGGGGTAGCGTTTGACAAAACAACTTTGCTGTGGACCTCTGTGCCATCTTTTAGCACCACTCCTTTTGCAGCACCATCTGGACCAATAAGGATCTGTTCTACATCCTTAAAACAACATCCAAACAGAGAAAGAAAGATGATAGAATGTATATTCACAAAAAAAAATCTGAAAAATGATCAACATCATAATTACCTTCTCAGTGAAAACGTCTACACCGTAAGATCGTGCTGCACTAGCAATAGCCTGAGACACACCTCCCATGCCTCCCTCCACATAACCCCACGCTCCCTTCTCTTTCTCCAGCTCTCCCATCACATGGTGCAACAGTACATACCTTCAAAACAAGGCTGGGGGGTTAGTGTGTCATTCCACTCCTTTGCACAATTGTTGGCATGCCTTGCTACGCTGTAAAAAGATTCCTCACCCACTACCAGGATTACTAGGACTGGTCATGGCACCAATCACACCATCAGTAGCCAGGGTCGCTCTCAGTGGCTCTGAGTCAAACCACTGTGTGAGAATCTTCAATAACAGAATATAAGTTAGTCAACAAAAAAGCAACAAACAAAAAAACACAATTTTGTGTAAATGACAACAAACCTTCATGATTGGTGCAGTTACAAGCTCATAGAAGTCAGGAATGTTTTTGCCCAATTTCAAACCTTGAATTTCAGAAACAATAGACAACATGCATCAGATAATAAAGGGTGCATAAAACTGGTTATTTTAACAATACACAAAAAGTTCAATTTGCAAGCACACAGCCACCAACGCACCACATTTGACTATGGGTGTTAGTGTTTTAGCAGCTTTCAGCCTTTTCCTCAGTGATCCAGCAGTGACACCTGGGATGTCTACAGGTGGAGCATCCAGGAGAGGGTGGATAGCTGCTGCTAGCTTTTCAAGGTGTGCAACAAATTCCGGATACGCCTGGACACACGTGAAAGTATTGTGAGGAAGTGAGTGAGTGGAGGAATGTGGGAGAGAAAGGTGATGGAGAAGTAACAGTAAAGAGATATAATGAACCAAATTAAAATATTAATAATAACACCTTTGCATCCTTTTGTGAGAACTTTCCAATCTCCTTCTGGTTGTTGGCCAGATCTGAGCCCAAGGTGAGAGATCTTGGTGGAGCGCCTCCCATCCCCTCTTCTAACATGGGGGTGAATGCATGGGGGTCTCTCATATACACCTTCAGTCCATGTTTCTGAAATAAAAAAGAAAGAAAAAGGGGAAACGCATAAATGGATTATCACTAAAAACAACAAAATGAATGCATTTTGTATCTTGACGCATACCTTGAGTTCCAGGTCAGCATATATATGTGGTCGTAACAGGCTGAGCAGATAAGAGCACCTGGAGAAGTGAAAACCTGTGACAGGAACGTTGTTTGTTATAACAAGAGTCAAACTCATAAAGTAATAATGACAAATAACAGCTCTTCAAACACAAATGTTTGCCCAAAATCCTTATATACTGTATATATAGCTGTGGGATGTGCTTCCACAAGTAAGCAATAACTGTTTTGCTTTTGTTAAGTTTGGGTGAACCATCCTTTTTATGATATGACCGGAGTTCTAATCATACCAGGGAAGATCTCCTCAGACACAGCTGCTCCTCCCAGAACATGTCTGCGTTCCAACACTGCTGTCTTTAACCCTCCCTTCTGAAGATAGGCAGCCTAAAGCACACACATGCAGAAAACTTCACCTTTACCCTGTTGTAGAATTTTTTACTGTGACACATTACAATGCAGATGTTGAGAAGTGAATGCATGAACTCACTGCCACCAGTCCATTGTGTCCTGCAGGGAAATTGAAAAGAACATGTTAAAAGATTTTTGCACTTCAGCAATAAAATCCAGAAAAAAACCCCAGAAGTATTCCACATTGGGAAGGGGTTTAAATGCATTAACCAATCTGATGTATGCTACTAAATGAAGGCTATAAGTGTGTTGGAAGGATTAAGTTGAATTGAGTGTAAATGCTGCAAGCTGCACTCCTTTTACTTGTAACTTCACTATTCCCATAGCTGGATATTAAGTCTGATATTGCACCAATGTGCAGCCACAGACAGAACCATCTCACTTATATTATAAAAAATGTTCTGATAAATAAGAAGGCAAATATTGGTTTCTTGTGCCACTTTTGCAAACCAAAAAGTGTGGCGCGACCTGTTACGCGCAGCTCCTGCACTTTTTTTTTTTTTTTTTTTAAAGTCGACTGATCTCACCTCCTCCGATGACCAGTGCGTCATATTGAGATTTCAAAGCGGTGTGACTCGATCTGGTTCCCGTCACTGTGCCAACGAGAGTTACAGCCCTGCGCCCGCGATGTGTCCACACCGCTGCAGCCATGGTGTTTGAGTTCACATTCCACACCAGCCCCTCCCCCTTTCTTCCACTGAAGTAGATCCGGGTTTCCTCGTACGAGTATTGCGCCACTTTTCACTATGAGTTATAGTTTTGTAAATTGACCATAACCTATTGAGAGTGCTGTAAGTGTTCATGAACACTTTGATCCACACGCGCAGAACTACACGTCCAATATGCGCAAACGGGCGCATATTTGTGCCAAAGTTCAAGATTGATTTCAATTCAGTTGCAGTGTCACATCGGTTCGCTTTGGCTGCTCCATTATTTCAATGTAAAATATACATAATCATAAATGCTAGTTTGAGGTCTCTCCATCCCATGTTAGACCACACTGTCATTCTGCAGGTGTCCACTTGGTGGCGTAGTTGTCCCATTAAATCACAAAGCAGATTTTCTACCAACAGCTGCCACAAATTTCAGGTTCTGTGTTATATTAGAATGCTGTTGCAGTTAATGGGCATTACCATAGCATAATTATACAGCATGAACCTCCTCATAGCCCAGAAGGTGCATTGTCATATATTGTGATGAGTGACAAACAGAAGACTGCCCAGATGGTGGTGTGTATATATTGTTTTATCTAAAAAAAAATGAATGTAATGTATAAACAGCCATTTAATGATATGTTAACAATATGAGAATATGTGTGCACAACAAAATCTTGGCTTGCTTTGAACTTTTTAAAAACTTTCTGTGATTTATTTGCAAATGAAAAACTGCTCTTCAAGGCAACTTTTCTTGGCTACTTGAAATTGAGGTGATCTCAGGGTAAGGGCCCCCCTTAAGAGCTTTAAGATGAGCTCTTAACATAGAATTGTTTCCTAGTGCTGTTGTTGAAGATGTCATGTTGGCCTAGTAGTTCATTTAGCATGCATTAATGAGATAAGAGGCCATAGATCATGTGCAGCAGTTCTGACCTGCAGGAGGAGATTGTCCCCTGGGATCAAAGGTAGAGAGAGTGTTAATAGGCCTGGTACAAAAACAACCAAACACAGCAGAACATAAGCAAATTATCTTCCCATCTTGTGTATATAATGTGGATTTTTGACTATGTTTTGCTTAGACAGTGTAAAATAATTCCTGAGGTTTGTGGAAATGTGCACTCTCTTGGTGGAGGGAATGAAATGGTGATCTAGAGTTTCCTGCTAGACCTAAAATGCCTCTCCCCCAGTGTATTAGAGCAGCATTAGTTTCAGGGAATGATCAAATGATCCTGATACGCTTGTCTGCTTGGTTTTCCTTTAAGGAACGTCTGCGGACAACAGCCAATCAACCATAACTAGATCAGAAGATCTAGGCAGGAGATTTTGTTCTTGTAAGCAGAAATTAACACTTCATTCCCCTTTGTCGGCAGAAATTCAACACTGCGGCCCTCCAAGGCTCTCCCAGGCAATAAAGGAGAAAATTCAATTATGTTATAATAGCTGCGCACCAAAACACAATTACCCCATTTTCTGGAAAAAATGTGATCCTATATACCTCCAGGCAGAGAGATTCACTGTTAGGCCTCTCTGTATTCACAATTATTATAACATAAAGTAGTGACTTAAGTCTTTAAACGATACAAAGATCCTTTTGGTCTTTACATAAGGTGAGGACTGGCTGTTGCATTTGCAGAATAATAACAAAAAGGAATCAACTTCACAAATACAAGGAAGAA
>JAVQJX010115596.1:0-10027 GCA_036025115.1 Ambassis agassizii | reverse complement strand
CCAGCAAGTAAGTCGTGAATTTGTTTATGGTTTTCTCCATTTTTGCAGAATAAGAATAAACTATGACACCAAAAGACTAAATGCATTCCAAACCACAAGTCAGTACATATGGAGCTGTTTGTTTGTAGACAGTGCCCTCTGCTGGTAAATAGATAGACTCACAGTTAGGAGAAGTTCTGCATGGGTAAAGAGTAAAGCTGATGTTGACACAATGATTCCTGTACCTTTGGAAAGGAGTGCAGGTTAAATGGCTCCAGTGGTTTGCGTGGAAACTCCTGGCTGCGGTGTAGTGGCGGAGGAGCAGCGGAGGGTGAATCACTCACGCTCGATTGGCTGTCTGACTGGCTGTCGGCACCGTTATTTTCCTTCCTGTTTATCTTGTCAACCTTTGAATTGCCAGTGACAACATTATAGTCAAAGCTTCCAGTCAAAGAACGCAGCAAAGAAAATGTCACAAAATTAAGTGTTTTGACCTTCTCATGCATTTAATAGGACTACTAGAGCTATTAGCAGTGCATTGATATTATCTGACCTTTCCAAATATTTTAAGGAAAAATGGAATGCTGTATGGTGTAGAGTCAATTTTAGAGGTGAATTTTGTCTTTTGAGCTTGCTGTGTTTTATTATTCAGAGCCAGATGAAGGCTTTTTACATTACTTTGTGTACTTTGAAGGCTTGACTTCTTTCCTCAAGGTAACACACCCACACAGTTCTTCAGAAATATTTGTAAGAGTATCTACAAACTCTGTCTGAAGGCTAATTAATTGTTTGTCAGTTCTAGCACTTCTGCCTCTGAAAAGTACAGGCCCAGAGTCAGTTGTTTTGTAATGTTCAATTCAATTTCATTGTGATACTCTGTATCTCTCTAGAGTATAAGAAAAGTGTATAAACTGATTTTGGTGCAACATACAATACTACACCACATAGCTGCAGGGCAAGTTTAAAAAAACGAGAAAGAATCGATACTCAGGATGCTCGGTCACGCACATGTGTTATTATGCACGCAAGCAAAAGGTGCAAAAGGTTGTAGGTCACTGAATGGTAGCTAAAAAAAAGGTTCTCTGACCAAACCAACAAAAGTAACAGCACCACAATTTACATATAGACAAAACAAATATATACACTTTAATTACCTTTCTGAACTTCCGTATAGAAGCATACTCTGCAGCAGATGGATCTTGAATGGCCAAGGAGTTGACAGAAGACAGGGGGGACCTGTTGACCCCACTCGCCCCATTACCTCTTCCTGACATTGGTCCAATAATGGTGCCATTTCCTCTGCCATTCCCTCTGCCACCCTGTGTGACCAGAAACAAAACAAACATTACTGTCACAAATCCAAACGTCAGTGATGCAAAGCACTCAGCTCAAGGTCCTGTCAATGTCGTTCAATCAGTAGTGGTCCTCACTTGGAAAGATCTATTAAACCAACAACATAACACAGCCACTTTATTTTTTATGACAACATATCTATCAGGTGCTGCTCTTACTAACCCTTTCATTCCTAACTATATCTAGAACGATGGTATAGAGTTGCATTGCGGTTTATGTGGAACAATCAACCATGGCTTGCTGAGTGTGTGCACGTACATTCCCATTTCCATTACGGGCTCCATTGGTATGAGCTGAAGGACTCTGAGCAGCCCTCATTGTAGCCGGAGTATTTGTTGTGGTTGGTGGTGCTGACGGCGCTTTAGGGCCTGTGTCACCTTCCCGGACACCTACGCTTTCATACAGGCCATCATCCAGGTAGTGGGCCGGGGTGGGGTTATTGCGCAAGCCCACTTCAGTGTAGGTGTGGTCCCTAGCCTCTCCTCCTCCAACTCCACCTTCTCCTACCGATTCCCCTCCTCCTCCACTTCCACCTCCTCCTCCTCCTCCCTGACCAGATCCCTGGGGACTGGTGGGGATCTGTGGGAGCTGGCGCACATGGGAAGGCCTCAGGTCTGTCTGGGAACGACGGCTGTGCAAGAGCAGGAGGTCCATACTGGCTGGACGGCTTTTGCTAACAGCTGCAGAGAGAGAGAGGAGGAGGAGGGGGAGGAAAGCAGACTGAACTAGAGTAACAGCTCAGGGTAACATATCAATTATTGTCACACTGAAACAGTTAGTCATCACTTACAGTTACCATTGCAGGGAAAGCGATTGATCTCATGCAACCTGGTGTCAGATTTACTCATGGAGTTGAGTTTCGGATGTCGAAGTGTACCCTGCTGTCACACACACATATGATACACTTGTTAATGCAGGCACAAAACATTCGACTTCTTCTGTGCGCACAAACAGCCATTTACATACAAGGGAAATAATAGCTGAGGACTGGGAAGGAGGGATGTAGGAGAGTCAAATGAAAGCATGTCTTACCATATTTACAGATGTCCCTTTCTCTCCAGCTGGGGGGTGCTTGCTCTTGCTTTTTCTGACATGACATCAAAGTGGAGGAAGGTCAACAGAAGCCGGTGGATAGAAAGAGAACATACACAGACTCAGAGCAGATAGATACTATCAGTATACAACTGTGGTTAGGGCATAGAAGTCCTTGGTTGATAACAAGAGCCCTGTCAAACAGTGAATGGAGTGTGACTCAGACTTTTTGCCTGATGTGGAGGATGACCTTCAATACTTTTCCCATTCAAAAGCAAACAGCTATTCTGCTGTAGTTCGCTTCATGCTAATCGTCTTTGTAATTTCACTTCTGATATTATTAGTCTTGTGAAACAAATAGAGAGGTGTTACACGTCGTTGGAGATCCCTGAAGGTGCGTGTAGCTATAGGAGACAGTTGATATGGTGAGAGAGTGATGAAGTGAAGACAAAAGCTTGGTGAAGGTGTGAATGTTAGAACTATTCTACCTGCACCTCTTTTCTTCTCGCTTTGCAGTGTGACAATCTGCTTCACATCTTACAGAAGATCTTACTTCTGTGCTGCAGAACTCACTCACATAATAAATAGCAATTCTGTTTAGCAAACGGGAGCAGAAATATTTAAGCACCTTTGTTTGAAATATATCCAAACTTTAAAAGGTGCCATGGTCAGTTGTGTCCGATCCAAGTTAGTGGAGCTCGATATTGCTTTCTCTAGTATGTTTTTACACAAACATATGGCCGTCATAGCCCAAGGGGACCATGAGAAGCTGAAGAGAGCTCCCCTTGGAGATATTCATAACATAGCACAGGAGGGGGAGGTTGAGGTAAAAAAAAAATACACAAAGTCATAAAGAATGGCCACAATTATTTTGTCATTTAAGCATAAGCTCTTACAAGATAACTACTGTAACACTTTGGATTGAAAAAGAACAGAGCAGTGGTGCATTTTTAAGTCAATAGACAGAAATCAATAACTGTAGGGTTTGTGGCACTGAACATTAGCAACATCAAATGAAAAGCTTATATATTATTCTTTAGATTTTAACAATACTGCGGTTTTATTTCCATGACATAAACTGGTTTGACATTTCTCTACATCCTTATCTGTGTATCCCATGGCAACAAAGCCACAGTGGAGCCTCTGATTGGTCCCCAATGGTTCTGAAAAAAAATAAAAAGGACATAGCCTGTTCCATTACTCTTGCCTGGCTCAGAGTCTGATCCTTTTTAAACCGCAGGGCGTCCCATTGCTTTTGCCTGCTGAGGAATTTTGCTCAAGCAGGGTGACGTGAGGCTGCTCTGTCTCTGGCCTGTCTCCTCAGCGTCCTGTAAACATCATTTCATCTGATCTGACACTCGCAGCCATTAACATTCATTACTGCCACTCTGCACGGAGCAGAGGATAAAAGAGACAGAGAGAACGGATGGAGGGAAGAGAAAGAAGGGAGGACAAGAGTTCAGAAGACACATAAAAGAAGGAGTGGGTGATGAGAGTGATCTGGGAGGGCATGGAAAACTGGCAGCAGAGCAGATAAAACTCTGACTGCTCTTTTTTTAATTTCAACCTAGTTTTTTTTACCACAGTTCAAGCCATGTAAGCATCTTACCTTTGGCAGCCAACACAGACAAGGACTATAAGGATGGTGACCACGAAGGCAGACGCTGCTGCGATGGCTCCCAGGAGCAGCAGGCTTTTGTAAGGGGCCTCTGGACTATGTCCATCCATGACACCCACACAGACTAGCTCACTCCCTCACTTTCACTCAAGCTCAGGCTCTGCCGTTCAGACAGTCTGCTCAGGAAAATCTGCAAAGATACAGGAGAGGGAAGAAAGAAGAGATACAACATATGAGTGACATGAGAGATAAGACGAAAGTGAAGAAATGCTGCATTGTGTGAGGTGAGGAATAGTGTGTGTGTGTGTGTGTTCACTTTGCCTCTGGCTTTTTGTCACTGTCTCTTTCTGACATATCAGTTTCTATTTTTGACTCATGAGAATAATGCAAAGAAAATAGAACACCTTGCAAAGCAGCCAGTATGAGCATGCCAAAAAAGGTTTCATCACACTCTTTATTTTTGCTGTTAAAAAAAGATCAAATGATACCGTAACATTCCTTTGACTAGCCGGAGATTCTTGTGTTAGTTTAAAAGGAAAAACCAACTGAGCTCCCATGAGTAGCGCCATGCTGACAGAGGGACCAGAGTCAGTGCTGCAGCACTTCACAACAGTTTTACTTCAGAAGTAGCTTAAACAATGAAAACAAGATTTTTAATTTTTCAAAAAGGGCTACAACATATCTCTCCCTCTCTGACATAAGAGGGTAAATAGGTCCTCTGCCAACCCCCACTCTAGTAACAAACTCCACTGTTATTCGTGTCAGACACAAATTATAGCACAATTCATATAATAGAGTTGAACTTTTATTATAAGGTTTATATGCATTGATGTGTAAAAGTATATTTACTTACAACTGCAATTAAAGGATCTGTCATTATTACAGTATGTATACATTAGTGTAGGATTACAAGAAATTACAAAACAAGATGACTAAGAATAGTATTTTAGTTATGTATATCTAAACCAAATGTTAGCAACAATTTCAGTGAAACTTTGCTAATGTGGAAATTCGATGTGGAAAAATATAAACTGCCATCTTAAAAGAATTTGTGACTAAAAAAAAATCAAACAATAATAATTGTTACTTTATTTAATATAATTATTCAAAATGTATTGAACATATTACTATGTAACACAATGATATTGTGTAATGAAAACAAAGATCCGAAAATCAGATCAACTAATCTCTACGTGTGCGGTCGGTTGAGCTACAAATTTCTGGTGCACCCAACCTTCAAAACGAGCCAAGAATGCTAACTAGTTATCAGTGCAGGATATGTGAAAGCATGAACAGTTGTCAATACCTGCCCTCACTGCCCTGCACAATGCCCAGAGGCACCGAGTACATATGTTCCCACATTCCTCCAGATACAGAAACAATGGCAGCAATGTGGTTCAAGTATTAGATTAGAACAAAAATGAACATTAGTGATGCACAACTAACAAAGGCAAAGGGTGTGCAGAAGGAGGTCATGCAAGCTGTTTACAACTGTATAGTATGTGTTGTGTGTGAGAGAGACATTCTGAAATATACCACCACAGGATCTGGCAGTGGCTTTCTGTTTCTTGGAGATAAAACTGCATCTTTTTTTTTTCCCTCCATGTCCTCTTTTCCTGGTCCCTCTCCCTCTCTCTTCCTCCAGATATCCTCTTCCCCTTCTCTCTCTCTCTCTGTCTGTCTGCCTGACCCTGCAGATATGTGAGGCGATGCACAGCGAATGAATTAGCAGAGCAGAGGCCTCAGACAGCCCTTTATGGAACAGACAGACAGGCAGGCAGGCAGGCATGCAGGCAGAGTACATCAAGAAAGGGAGAGGGAGACAGTGAATGAAAGGGAAGGGTAAGGGAAAGGTGATCAGACACAGGAGAAAATGAGTGGGATGAAAGGAGAGAAAGGTGGGAGAAGATGTGAGAGGAAGACGGGGAACAGCAGAGAAAGGGGAGCAGACTTAAAACATGGAGGAGGAACGAGGAGGGGAGGGTGTGATAAACAGAGGGGGAGGAAAGACAGAGAGAAGAGGGTGATGAGACAAGGAAGATAAAGACAGTGAGAGAAATAGCGGGGAAGCCTGGGAGAATGTGTGATGAGCGCAAGGAGGGGTGAACAGAGACAGAGAGGGAGAGAGGGAGAAAAAAAAGGAGGCAATGAGAAGGAGGTCATCAGCGGTCTGCCTGCATTTTGTTAGCCCCCTTCTGAAATATTCAGAGGAGAAATACATACAGCGGGTGCATTTCTGAACTGCTAGTGAACACAACACAAGATGGGAGCACATGTCTAGCAGCACACTTATAGCAGTATGTAAAGCTCACAAGTGGTGAACAAGACTCGGGAGGAGGGAATGCAGTTTCTGCACAGCACACAACGCCCCTGCAGCATGCTCAACAGTGACACAGTCAGGGTGTAAGAATGTTTATTCCAGCATCTGTCTTCATTTCAGAACATTATAAGCAATTGATGGCAGCAATTATAACAGCATATTGAGAATGACGACAACGGTGGTGACGACCTTACTGATGCTTGCTTCTGGTCATCATAATAAAGATGGCAGTGATGATAATGAAGAAGAAGAAGAAGAAGGATTTACTAATACTCAGGGTGATAATGAGGTCAAAGTGAGAGTTGCAAAGGGGCGGATGCAAGCAGAAGAACTGGCAGAGCAGCAAGCAGGATGCAGCGGTGCAGCACAACCACAGGGTGGAAGGTTTCCTCTGTGTGTCTCTGAGATCACACGGTATACTTCAAAACACACACAAACACACGAGCAGCCTGAAGTGCTAGATTTTTGTCTTGCAAATCTCACTAGGCAAAAAAAAAAAAAGTCAAACTGACATACTCTTGATGTACAAATAGGCTCTAACAGACTTGGCAGCCTCATTTTGCAATTCAACTCAACTAAATCTAATTATAGATGCTACTTTTAGTTGCTTAAAATAGTTACAAAAAAAACTTTTTCAGGTGTGTTCTAGAGACCAACACCCTAACAGGAGGTGGACCATGTTTTTATATCTCATGTGTTTAAGTACACATTAAAATGAATTATCAAGAATCTAATTTACAAACAACGCATATGACTACAAAAACATCTCACTGGGATCTCTTGGATCGCAGCACTTCTTCAAAAGTGGGACATGTTTTTTTTAAAGGTTTAAAAATAAGCGTAACCTGATTCAGTTAGAGTTTCCCGGATGACATTTACATTTCTATTTACATTTTGGATTGCATCATAAGCTATAAAATTTTAATGCATTTAGAGATGTTGCTTCACTGTCCTGCAGCTTTTACTGAAAAAAGGAGAAAAGCTCAGAGCCAAATTCTGTACAAAGCACAATCTGGGTAGATTTGGGGGGAATGATGTAGTATATTAAGGTTAACCTCAGCATTTCATAGGTGATCCTTCACAGTCATCTAAAAGTAAATAAATCTGTGTGGCTGTTCGTCAAGGCAATCATACAAAAAGTCTTTTGATTCACAAGCTCCATAAAACACAAATGAGGGACACTGAAGAGTAAAAAATGATGTAAAGGTATATTCACTTATTCTGTAGAGGGTCACACTGGATGCCTCCATCCATTGAACAGGTTACCAACAAACATATATATACACATGCCCGATGTTGAATCACTGTTCAAGCTAATATACATGTCTTTGTAATGCAAGTGGAAACCAGAGTACCCAGAGAAAACCCACGCAGTCCCCTGCCAGCTGGATGCTTTGAACCCAAAGACTGTATTGACCCCTGTACGTCTGTTTAACATATCTTTATCATACAACTGATAAATTTAGATTAAATATGACTTATTTATGCTAAGTTCATCATGAACAACTGTTCCAAACTTTGTGGACATCAGAACACCACAAGTTTGTATAATATATATAAATTCTTTATAGATAATGCTCCACCAACTTTCAAGACTTACCAAAGAACAGCTCTCACACTCATCTGATCTCTGTCCCAAAGCTACTAAAGCTGCCTGCGCTTATCTCATAAAGACTTAAAAAAAATAAAAAATAAATTTCCCCACTCTCTCCATATTGGATCAACATATCCAGCATCCAGCAATTTTCATAATTGTAGGCAGACATTCACATAGCTGATAAGACCCTGCCACAGTCCTGAACGCAGCTTTCAGTCTCTGTCATCACATTAGGACAAATCCAACTAAGTGATTATTATCAGCAGCAACAATGGGGTGAACCACAGAGGTTTGAGTGTGTATCTGTGTGAAGCTCAATGAACCATCACATCAGTTATAGGCCAACAGTCCTCATTAGATGGTATGAAAGTATGGTATTTCAGTTACATCACCTGTGATGTGTAAATTTCAACTAGCGTAACAGTTTTCTCTCTTTCACTCCCCACCTCCAAATCTTTCAATCATGCTAACTGGAAATGAAATAAATCGTCAATGCACATATAACCAGGGGCCAAGGGGAATTTATGATAGAAAGAAAGACAGAAAGAAGGGAGGGAGGGGAAAAGACAACATGTTTTCCCAACATTGTGAGGCAAGTTCATCAGTAGCTTGTAGTACAGCACATTACAACTGAGAGTAGACGAGAAATCACATCATGTCCATGGCAATCTCCGGCCCCGCGGGACACCGCTGCACCGTGCATAACAACACTGAGTGATGGGGAGACAGGCAAGTAGAAAGAGAGAGGAAGGAAGGCAGAGAGACAGTCAGGGTGTGCAGATTAACCCTCTGAAATTTTTGCCATCAGCTGTAACGCCTATCTCTACATACTCACACACACACACACACACACACACACACACACACACACACACACACACACACACACACACACACACACACACGAAGACCTCACACAGGAACTTGGAAATTCAGTTTGCAATCTAAAGCCTATCCCAAAGTGACCTGTCACGTAACAGATCAAGTGAACATAACCTGCTGAGCTATCTGTCCTGAACTAATGCTCTAATCTCATAAGCAAGAACAAATATGATTTAGAGTCTGTTAAAAGCTTTTGGCAACATCCCTCTTAATGAGCCTGGAGGTATTAAGTGACAAGTGTAAGGTCACATCACTAAATGACAATATTACTACTATATCATTGATTGTGATGTTTGTGATTCTTTGTGATATGTTTCATTGTTAGCAGACAAAAGTTATCATCAAGACATCATATAATGTCCAGAATCAATTCAAAAAAGGATTGAGCGACATTTTCATATCAGAGAGGGTTTGCCAGTTGAGGGTAGATGATCAATCAGGAGTGAGATAAATTCTTTATATCCAACAGCTAACCAAAGTATGGCTGCCAGCTGCCCTGGGCTAAAAATAGTAAGTGGACTTTTGCATATTTTACATTGTTTCTATTAGCATTAAATATAACACCTTTTAGAAATTTTATTCTTAACTTGTTTCTTTGAAAACCCCATCAGCAAAAACTCCTCACTCTGCAAACAAATAAAATGTCATTACGACAGTTGCTATGTGATTTAGATGTTATTTTTACAGATTCAAATATGCTGCTTGCAACATTTTTACATGTCATGACACTATACAGTAAGCAGGGGGGGAAAAAAAGATGAGTAATCTTAATGGCATTTGTTCAAAAAATGTTAAATATACAAACATTTACAAAATCCACTTTCCCCTATTCTCAGCAGAGGACAGTTGGCAGCTCTTCTCTGAGTTGCTGTTGGGTATAAAGAACTGTTTGTTTTTTATCTGTTCCACACCCGATTGAGCGCTTGTGATGGCCTCAACTGGCAACCCTTGTGTCGTTTTATTTTTAGAGTTACACTGGATTTTGACATTTCAGTTGTTTGCCTCATCCTTTTGTCGCATGGCGAAATCTTTCCACCATAATACAACAAAGAAAATCCCAAAGGTTGTTCAACAGAATTCTTTGTTGTTTTGAGTTTTGGGGAGGATGTGTGTGTGTGTGTGTGTGTGTGTCTCTGTGTGTGTCTGTGTGTGTGTGTGTGTGTGTGTGTGTGTGTGTGTGTGTGTGTGTGTGTGTGTGTGTGTGTCTGTCTGTGTGTCTGTGTGTGTGTGTGTGTGTGTGTGTGTG
>JAVQJX010115575.1:0-12500 GCA_036025115.1 Ambassis agassizii | reverse complement strand
TCCCCACACGTATGATTTATTACATTCACCTCGCGACGAGAGGACGTCATCCTTTTCATGCCACCTTGTGACAATACCATTCAGACGGCGGGAATCACACGCCTTCCCTTTGTCCCGCGCCTCAACGCCAAATTGCATTTGTTCCAAGTGTCACGTTAATGTATGAAAAGTTTAAGATGTCACTGCTGTAATCTGACAGCGGAGGTTTTAGTTAAAGCAAACGTGTCATATTGTACTTCTATTAGCAGGTCGCCATTGCACTATTAGTGACATCCCCAAGTCACTGGCGTGTCACCTTAATTTAAAGTTAAGCACTGTGACAGTTTAATATGCCAGCGAGATGAAAGCCGCCTCTGTTTCAGCGCCACGTCAAACCTTTTTCAAATGGGCGATAAATAGGGCTTATTGTTTCAGCAATTGAGAGGAACTGTCTATCTAATGTGCCTTTATTCCGACCCCCCTGCCCCCCCTTTTCCCTCCTTCTCTCTGTCGTCCTCCACCTCCCCTCTCTTATGGAGATTTTGTTTTCAAGCTTGAGCGGCGCTACCTAGAGGTGGAAGATTACGCTTTGAACACAGGCTGAGCGTCTGTCAGCCAAGGGTCGGGCTCGGTGCGAAAAAAAAGAGACAGTGGAAAAGACAAATCTAAGCCGTTTCCTGTCTCACACAAACCTAATCCACACACACACACATCCTGAACTTGGACTCAATTTCCACAAGACAATAGCCAGTCACAGATCAGTCCTACTTCTCTCATATGAAATTGACCTGACTTGATTATTCTACACTGAGCCCGTCCTCCATCTTTTACCAACTCCTGCGAGGGCCTGGCACCTCCCTGAAGGCCACTTCCTATCTTTTCCCTGTGACCGCCGAACCATGTGCACAAATTGCCATCAATAATTTGAGCGGAGGCATCGGACAGTCTCGGCCCCCGTTGGAACGCGGCGCGCCTCGCCGTGGGTGTCCTCTGACACGTCATTAGTGATGGTGAGCTGGAAGTGACACAGGTTGCTCGCTCAACGGAGACCAACACTCACCATTAAAAGGAAAACACAGACAAGAAGACACCCCCCCTCCTTCCTGTCCTCAGGCTACAGGTGGGCAATTTTGATGGCTGCACAAAAAGGAGCCTGGGGGATCCTGCCGTCGAGATAAGGAGGACTATTAGACCGGGCAACGGCGGCGTTGGGCAGCAGGCGAGGATGGGTATCGCCACGTCAGGCGAGTCCATTTGTTTTTCCACACTCCCTCCTTCCCTCCCTCTCCATCTTTTATGCGAGGTAGAGGAAAAACGAGGTGCCGTGAAGCTTGAAAGAGTGCCTGACATCTGAAGTCTTCTGATAGCTCCCCGCGATGCTCGGGAAAAAATTAACTCTGACGCCCAGATCAAGCCTCAGGAGCTTAATTACATCAAAGAGAAAGGGATCCTTGTTAGATTCAATCCAAACAAAAAAAAAAAAAAACAGAAAGAAAAAAATGATCAGTAGTTTTCAAGGCTTTGTTTGACATTGAGAAGACGTGAATGTAAAAATAAGTATGTGTGTTGGAAGAGGAGGAGGAGGGGGGAGAGAGAGGAAGTTTGTCGTGCAGAGAGGCTCAAAGGAAGAGAAGAAGAGCGGGGATTATCTAAAGAAGAAGAGTCATTTGAGGGTGGCGTGTCAAAAAAAAAATAAAGGTTCGTACATGATGCCACAGCAAGGACGCGTCAAGCTGAAATAAAGTGACCAACAATGCTGCAAAAAAAAAGGTAGCAGGGGCCCCCTTTCCTCCCCCTCGGCCAGCCTATTGACAGGGATGACAACGGTCCCATGACGCACCATTATCCTTGACCGTCAAGCCGACATCAAATGAACAGGGAGCTGTCCCTGTCAAGACAGAAAGAGAAAAGGCCTCTCAAAAAAAAGAAGTCAGAGACAGAGAGGAGGAGAGAGCAGCTTGTTACATACGTTGCTTTCCACCTTGCTTTGTCAAAACAGGCTTATTCAGTGTGTACACAAGCCTTGAGGGATGTTTCCTTCAAAAGAGAGAGAAGAGGGAAAGAAAGGCGAGAGACAGGATAAAGAATCAGACACACAGACATGAATCCAACGACTTGTTCTCGTCTTCAAGGGGGCGATGCTCTGCATATGTTTACGCAAACCTTTACTTGAAAATGAAAGAAAAGCAAGAAAAAGTGTGGTGGTGGTGGGTTGTGATGGTGATGGAGAGAGAGAGAGAAGAGGAGGAGGAGGAGGAAGAGGAGGGGGGGGGAGCTTTGAAGAGAGATAAAACAAACCGCTCCTCTGCAACGCACGTCGTCTCATCTTTGTGGTGTTAAAAGCAAATTGATAAACAAGGGCTCTCGCTTTCAAGGGGTCCTGTCACAAATTCAGGGTGTAGTAGAGGCACTTTCATCAGCTGAGGAGTCCCACATGAGTAAACCCCTCTCCCCTCCCTCCTTCGCTTAAGCTACCGCCAAACTTTGCCTTGTTCTCATTATTATATAGCATTTTGTCTCAAATCAAAAAAAGGTCTCGCTGGCTCGAGGCTGGCTCTTCACAGCCGTAACCAATCACCTTTCCAAATATTTGCCTTGCTTTGGAGACAAAAAAAAAAAAAAAGACAAGAAAATGAGTCTGCAGGCCCCTTCAGGAAGCAATGAAAACTGAGAGGCTTGCATGATGATGGTGATGATGTGTATTTTAGAGACACATTCACAGACCTGAGGCTGCTGCTGCTGCTGCTGCTGCACACAGCAATGATAAAACAGGAAATAATCTGCTTTAATTCGGGGTATAAATTGTGTTATTCCTACAGTTTAACCAAACATTGCAATTGGCTTTTTGTGTGGGTGATATTGCTCCTCTTTTTGTGACACAATGATGAAGAGGAGGTAATGAATTCTTATTAAGTTAATTCATATATTTGTCAAACATAAAAGTGTCACAGTGATATTAGTTTTTTTTTCCTGTCGGTGTGTTTATATATAACAGCATAAATCATATTTAGACGGATAAATATCACATTGCTGCGCTGTCACTCAAAATGTGACTAATAAGAACACACACAATGCCAGCTCTGACTGCTGGGCAGCCGGACCGATCTGAAAAGCGTCCAAGTACACTTATTAAGACGGCCTGACTTGAGTAGCAGTGTGTCAGAGATGCAAACCATTTGGGCATCCAGACAGCCTGAAGCAAACGCTCTGAGTAATTAAGAGTTTCGATTTTAATTTGGCCCCAGGCTGAAGAGAGCGGGAAGCCCGTCTGCTCCCGATCTGGACTCCCGAGACCACAACTCAGGATGAGTCACACGACACTGTGGCAGCGTACCTGCTGAATGTACTTTATTTATGTATATATACGAGAATCCAGAAGACTTCAGGGAGAGATTTTGGCTCTGTGCAGAAGCTAACAACCTCGTTGGCATTCAGCAGCTCTCAGAGATTCATGAGCGAGCCGGTCTAATCATGGAGAAAACACCACAGGCCATCGGCCCGGCCCGAGCGAGCCGCTGGATTCAGCCAGACGCCCCTTAATGGCGTGCTTAACCTTTGAACGAGACATGTGTGAGGCCGATTCCTGACATCTCGACAAGGCCTCAGTCATCGCTTGAGCTGGAACCATCAGTAGCCAGATCAACCGCCGGCCCTTGGGGCGCGCAGGGACCCCGACTGGGCGTGACGCTGGCTCGGCCTTCATCCTCCCGACACATGAGGGAGGAAGGAGCCTTTGTCGTGACGAGGGGAAGGTCTCTCAGGGGGGACTGCATCCTGGAAATTCTTCACAATAAAAGTCCCGTCTTTTAATTTGAAATAGGAGGAGACGACCGGCGCCACATCGCTGTCATCACACCACCTCAGAGATATACAGCACAAACAAACGAGCTCCAGGCCCATGACCTGATCTGCAACAACACTGTTATGACATTGTTTTGTTGCGTTTTTTTGGAGGGGGTTGCGGGGTCATATGCTGCACTGTATCACCCCCGGGGCCCCCTCCTCCTTAAGCAGAGCACAGTGTTGTTGTTTGCCCTTCAGCAGCCCTGACTGAAGAGTGCAGCGTGTCTGGCAATTACTGATGAACTTTTCAAAGTATTCATAATTGGATTGGACACAGAATAAAGTTAAAAGATGGTTATTTTTGTTGTGCATATTCAAGGAACAGGCTGTGGAAAAATGATGTTTATGGCTTCTGAAGAAACATTTGGCAGCCAACGGTCATTAAGAGGAGTCCCGCCAAGTGAAAAGTTGCACTCTTTACCAAAATACACACACACACACAAAAAAAAAATCAAGACATAAATACTCAGAGGGGAGAAGCTGCATGCTTGCCTGAACTAACTTCAGCTCTCTATCATAATTTCATTAATTGCTCCTGAAGTCTATGATATAGTGAGGAGCAATGCACCGACTGTGAAGAGAGCAAGCATATTTCCTGGGCCAAATGTGAAAGTTCCAGTGTCATTTATTTTTCATCCTTTTTTTTTATGCTAATTTGGATTATTTCAGATTGTTTTATTTGGCGCCATGTTGGAAAACAAGCTTAAACCGAGTGTGTTGAAGGATTTTTTTGCAGGACTTTAATTGGCTGCTGTGTTAAAAAAATGTCCTGTATGTTGTATAATATTCATGCATTGTACAGTAGATGAACAGCAGCAGCAGCAGCATCCGTCCACTCCCGAGTCGTGATGGTGAGGATCAAACAGACGAGCAGATGGAGAAGAAAAGTTTTCAACACATACACAAACAGACAGAGGGAGACGAGCCCTGACACGCTGGCTCCACACTGTACCCGTCCAATTTGCTTTGTTCCCTGTTACCTGCCCCTGCCATCAGAAGGGGCGTCACTGGGGGCCATATTGGGGCCATCTTCGCTCCCATGGCCCCCTTTCTCACCACAGCCTTTAAAGTCCTGCACTGCGATGTGCATGGCCTTGATGTTTGCCTTGTACCCTACATGCAAAGCTATCATTATCCATGCCTCTTGACAATCGCAGGCCCTGTCTTTGTTACATCTGCAGCTCTTTGCCTTGGGCTATGACATGACTGTACGGTTGATCTCTCCTCTTTTACATATCGCTCCCTGTGTCTCTCTCTTTCTCTGTTTCTTCTCTCTCCTTCTCAGACTGGTGTTCCACGTTTGAATCAAACTCTGATTTGACGACTTGGAAAGTATTTCACCTCTCAGCCTGCGTGACACCTCTGCTGCTTTCATCTGTTGCGGCAGAAAAAAAAAAACCCAAAATGCTTCTTGATGTCGGTAAAACTTTCAGGTTTGCTTCACGTTGTAGTGTTTTTCACAGCAGTTGCACATCATTTCTACATGACTTCTAAAGTTCAGCGTCATTACCTGAACGCACTGAAACCATCTGTGTTGCATGCACTCCTTGAAATGCACAATAAAACTGACTGTAAATTCATATATAACACTATTGTCTTCTGCACATCAATTAAACACATCTCCAAAGTCTAAATCTACCCCAGCGTGGAGTCATTTACATTTGTATTGCAGCCCAAACTCAAGAGCTTTTAATTAGTTTAGCCTACAGTCTGCCAAAGCTGGCTTGACCTTCACTCTCTTCCTCTGCTTGACGTCTGCTCTGTATTTTTGTTCCTCAAAATTCCTTACACAAACACACACACTGTCACGTGTAAATGTGCAAAAACACTTCTTCTATTTCTGCCAAAAGATAACCCCTCACCTCCCACCCATCACCATCCAACATCCACCCCAAGGATCACACAGAAACACCACATGGGATGTCAACAGCTCTCTTCTCCTCGTCCACGGGAGGTAGCAGCTCGCGGCGTTTCACCAGCCCGCCACTGATCTTCAGACGAAGGACCTGCAGCTTCAGCGAGACGGGTGGAAAAGTGATGGCGAGTGATCAGCGATATCACCTAAAAAAACACTGATTTGCTGAACAGACTAAATGTGATGCTGCATAAGAGGGACAACAAGAACATCAGAGGAAGGAGGGTTAACCTTATGTGCTAGTCCAGCTAATGAGCTAATACTTTGGTGGATTTGACCTGACCAGGTGCAGCTTTCGAGCCAATAAATGTCCCATTTTCATGCACTGCTGTGTAAAGCAGCAGCAGGAGAGGACAGACATGAAACAGAACATGCACTTTCACATTTTTCTTTTGGCATCCAGTGCTGCAGAGACAAAGAAAGGCAACACAGTTGCATGCAAAGAGCGTTGATTAACTTGCATTGTGTTTCACCGTGTTGCATTCAAATGAAGTCCAAAGCAGGGAGGGGAGAGTCGACACCAGAGAGCTCAGCACTGACACACTCTCACTTTATGTCCAATGTCTATTTCAAGACCCCCAGCCCGGGAAATTAATAATGAATGCATCCTGTCCGATTTAATTCGGCACTAATTAGGTCAGGAAAGTTTGGGAGCGAAAGGTACGGTCCAGGCCACGTGGTTGGGTCTCTCAGCGGGCAGCCACTTTCATGTGGCGAGAGAAAGTTGAGCGTCGAACAGAGGGATGGCAGGGGCAAGGCCAGTGCCAACAGCGCCAGCACAGGGACGAAGGGCCAGGGCTGGAGACAAAGATAATAAAACCAAGAAGTGGCAGCTTCAGAAAGCCACTGAAAAAAAGACACCAGGGAGATATCAACTGTGGGCCTCTGCCGAATGGAAAAAAAAAAAGAAGAGAGCTGTCAGTCTGTTTGTTTGGACTGCGACCGCTGAGAAATAATTATTCCCTTTTAATTACAATTTGGAGAAAAGAAATGTAGCGCTCAGGCTTAGGAAGCCTCCTCTGTCTCCAGACGGGGAAGCTGGTGTGGGGCAAACGGTGCTGCCCAGAACACAGAGCGGAGCGCCCGAGGACTCGCAAAGCAATGTTATCACCTTCAGCACGCCGCCGAGCCAAAGAATAAACGACTTTGATCCGACTGTGAGTGCACTTTGGCCAACTTGGGTGGCACTGTGCAGTTTAAGCAGAAACTCTCTGGCAGTTCAGAGCACTGAGAAGAGCAGGAGGAGGAGAAAGAGGGACAGATGAAGGTGACAGCTTTAGAGGTTAACCTCGATTTGAAGTCCCAACAGGGTTGGAAAATCCCGCAAGGCTAGATATGGCTCTGATCTTTCACATCTAGCCCACAGATATTGTACCAGACAGTGCCAATAATATCTCTTCAGGACAGACAGACAGACCGAAAACGTACTTCAAAGGTTCCCCTCGTCTTCTCCTCGCTCCTCACACAACAATACGCTTTATTTCCGATATGTATTTTTAGCTGATAAAAACACGAGAGTCGAAAACACATTTGACTAACAAATTCTCCAGACGTATGAAGATTGGCAGACAGCAGCAGCTCCCCTGATTCAAATGATGCCAACCTGCTTAGTGGAGGCGATCCAGATGGAGTATCAGTTCAAGTACTGTAAATCTGCCTGATTGGAAGGGCTCAGACATTTTGTGGGAGGAGGGCGACTCCAAATCAAAGTCCAGCTGTGATGCACCACCTGAAAATAACTTTCAAAACAACACGCATGGCAGAAACGTAGCCTCTCCGTGTAGCATTTCCTGGCTAACAAAGCACATTAATGACAGATATGTGTGCAGCAGAGGGCGTGGGGAAGCCCTTTATTCCCATTCAGAGGCCGGTTTGGCAGCGTTTTCAAAGATGGAGTATAGGTATCAAGTAGGTAAGAGGAAGAGGCCGGGTCGACAAATAAAAAAAGAAAAAGGATTCCCCTGCAGAATCAGTCCGTGCCTGGGAAACCTCTCCCTCTCCTCTGCCAGGCAAACAACACTTTGTGTTTACGGCTGCAGCAAAATGGACGGAAACACAAGAGGTAAGCAACACGTACAGTAAGGAGAAGATAAAATTCAAATGTGCCCTCACAAACTCTGACTTTTTATCTGATTAAATGCACTGTAAAGTGCTGATACACATCTGTACTTCCCTCCCAAGTCTTTGTGATTTAATTTAAACGGAATAAGAAAAAAAAATATGAGCAGGAGAAGCTGTGGCACGAAACAAAGTCTTTTTTTTTTTTTACTTTGTGGGAGTTATTCAGGCCCAAACCTGCTCACAGGATTTTAATACCAGCAGACCTTTCCTCATCCTCTGGGAGCAGAAAAAAGTAGAAAGATATAATCCTTTTCCCTGCAGAAAATGCCTGCAGGAGAAGAGACTAGCACCGAATCAAATTATTCTCATAAGATGGTATGACCTTAGCTACACTTTATTCAAGGCTTCTTACCTCCACAATTTAACTGCTGTTCTCTTTTTTTTTTTTTTCATGCTTTGCTTTACCCGTCTCGACAACTTCTTACCATGCATGAATCACAGGTTAAATGCATTCCTTTCAACAGCCGCGCACCCCGGCGACGGAAATATAATTATGTTTTACAAGTCGACTCTTATCTGCAGCCTCCTTCATTTCCCCGCCGACTCTTCGGTGTATTTTGAGGGCTTTTCAGAAGTACTTTACGGTGTGTCAGGTTGCTGTTACTCCGTGTAAATGCACCATTGTATCACTCGAAAAGGTCTCTTCTCTCCATTATCAAGGAGGCCGAGGAAAAAAAAACATGGTGTAAATAACCTTTACGGCACACTTCAACATAATAGAATCTAAGTGGGTTCTATTTTTTTTCTTTGGATGCACAAATATTCGTATTGAAGCACAAAAAGGATTGAAAGTTGCACAAAATGTGAGTTTTAAAGGGGGGGGTCGGCGGCAGAGATGTGGTGTAAAAACGTGCCAAAATAAAAGACAGCGTGTGATGACAATTATAACAATTAAGCACTTTTGAGAGGACAGGTGTCTCCAGGTAGAAGACTCCCCCCTTTTCCTCCTCAGCTTTATCAGGCTGTCTTTGTCTAATCAGCTCCTATTGTTAAAACCGTTGTATTCCTCATTAGCTGCCATTGTTAACAAGCACGTTTAATTATGCTAGTTACAAGACTGTTGGCGGAGCTCAAAACAAAATAATAAAACTCGTCTTATTATTTAAAAAGGCAGGAAGACAGGAGGAGTAAAAAAATAAAACAGGAATACTAAGTGGAAGAAGAAAGGAGGAACAAAGAGGGATAAAAATAGTCGGTGTGAAACAAAACAAACAGTCTTTGTGTGGGAAAATACCTGCCGGGCTGCTGCCACCGCCGTTAGTTACCGCCAATCCCCCGGAGAGCGTCTCTCCTGGGTTCCCCCTGAAACATGACAGCAGAGAGAGTAAACAGGCGTCTCAGAGCACAACACAAACCATCACTGTTACATAACCAAAGGCAAACAAGGTGAGTTTTTATTCTTAAAAAACAAACACAATCAAAATGACTTCCTGTTTGCTCACATCACAGTCTAAGCCCCGCCCCCTTTGAGGATGGCCTCAGCCTATGAGTTAAGTATTTTTAAAACTAAAAGTCCAAATCTGGAGCTCTGCTCCTGCAGGAGGGGGAGGGTATTGTTTGCAGGGAGTAGGTGTGAATTATGCAAATAAATTCTGTGACACAAACTTGGACGGGGATTCAGTGATGGAGGAATTGGCTGAAGGTGGAATATGGCGGCTGCTGGTGGTGGCGATGGCGGCAGGGGCCTTCCTTCCTCCTTCCTTCCTTCTTTCCTTCCTTCCTCCCTCCCCGCTCTTTGCTCTTTACCTTGAGGCAGCAGCTTATCTTATTTGCCGCCTTTTTTCTCTTTTTAAGAAGTGTCAGGATTAACATAAGCACCTCCACCATTGTGCTCCCACTCAAAATAATTTTATCTGCCAGAGCTCTCAGGGGAAACAATCGGGCGTTTCTTTCTTTCTTTCTTTTTTTTTTTATATCAGGTAAGCGAACACCTCCCCTCCTCAAAGTACCGTTTGAAATGCGCCTTTGAGGAGGAGCCGCCGCCGCCGCCACCAACAACCCTCTGTTTGCCAGTTTATATTTAGAAATACACCACTTCATTTCCCCGTCTTCAGAAAGAAGGAGGGAGGATGACACGCAGAAGGCCTCAGGAGGGTGGGGGTGGTGCTCAGTGTCTTCCACAGAAACACCAGCTGGTTAAAAAGGTACGAGCGTGAGGATGAAAGGCGATCATCTCTTAACTTTTTCTCCTTTTATTTCCACCGTGTGAAGACATCTTAAATGCTCCCTCTTGGTTTACCCACTTCGCCCTGTGGAAATTGCCCATTAAAGGGGATTTTTTTTTTCTCATCACCCCCCCTCCTCTTCTTCTCTCGTCTCTTTTGACAGGAAACAGAAACAGGAAATGATATAATGGCTGCAGACTGGAGTGTTTCTCCCATGCCCAGCTGCTCCTCGCATGACCTCTGACAGAGCTCAGAGGACTCGCAGTACTTTTCATTTTGGCAGGTTAGCATCCATGCACTTTTTCCTGCAAGCAGGAAGTGACAGCACCTTTCAAAGTAAAGGCGTTACATACATTAATGAGCTTTTCTAAATATTCTATGTATTTTCTAAGTGAGCGACAGATATTTTTGCAGCTAATTAGGCCAAAAAATTTTTTATTTTTTTTTTATTTTTGTGACCGGGTCAATGAGTGTGCCAAAGTATAATATGAAAGTTTTGCCCCCTTCCATCTGCTAAATATGTGCACAGAGCTTTAATTGGAGCCAAAATCTTGTCAAAGTTTGTGAGCAAACTTTTAACTGCCTGTAAAAAAAAAAAACATTAAATTTAAAGCATCCTGTTTTTGTCCTCCTGGTGACACAAACACACACTTTCACACTCAGCATGGTAGCTGTGCATTAATGTCATAAATATAGTCTACTATAGGAAGGAAGCACGCCCACATGCACTTAACACTTGACATCATCTTGTACCTATTCACACACAGGCCTTCTTCTTCTTCTCTTTTTTTTTTTTGTGTAGCATCATATTTACAGCGTTACCGTTCGCCGTTATAATCTCCGACACATTTACATAACATATATTACCCTGCTGTGTTGACGGCCAAGTAAGTACTCAAGCTCATCCCGGCACCCTTTTCATATTTACAGCGTGACTGATTTAAGATGGACTGATTGTGGGGATTTAATTACGGGGGACACAATGGCCACACAATTCTGTTTTCTTCTCTTCCCTTCTTGCGAGGCGCTGACACGCCGCACACTCGGCTGCACACTGCCGAGGAATGTTTTACACTCCAAATGAGCTGTGCTTGCAGAAGAATTTAATTTGATCTGCTGCTGTAATTGTGCTTTCAAAAAAAAGAGAGAAAGAAAAAGAAGAAGAAGAGGAGGAGGAGGAGGAGGAGGAGGAGGCATGCTGGGGTGGGAGGGGTCGCAGTGCATGCAACTTTAAAATGTAATATGCACAAAAAGTAAATTAACTCAAGAGGAGAGGCCCTTGTGATGTGTTGACACTTGCACTGGGCTCTCTTACAGGGGAAAGAGGAGGGAGGAAGAGAGAGAGAGAGAGAGAGAGAAAAGAAATGGCCATGATAAAACACCACAAAGAAAAGCGTTATGAATTTTATTAATGACTTGCAAGACAGTATGCAAAACATCAAAGGTCCACGGGAAAGATTAATGACCCTGTGTGAGACTGTTTAATTACCTCCAGCTAATTAGATTCTTGACCAAATTTTTAATATCTGCGTTCGTGCCCGACGCCTAATTGAGATTCCACCGTATTTATCAATCTTTAAAAAAAAAAAAAAAACCTCAGTAGTGTTTTTTTTCTTTAGCTTTTGACATCAAAAAACCTCAGGTTGGTGAAGGAAGACGACGAAGATGAAGAGGAGAATGTGTTTGTTATCAACCTGATCTTAGTTTCTAATGAAGTGCTAATAAACAGACTTAGCGAGCTCTGTCAACTCTCCTTGTCGTGCCATAATTCTCTTATCTGGACCTGAGCTGAGGGAAGAGGAGCTCTCCGAGGAGGAGGAAGCAGCGCCCCCCCCTCCTCCTCCTCCTCCCTGCTCCATCTACGTTTCTCCTTCCAGATAATCCGGCCGCTGTTTACCAGCAGTTTCATCTAAATCGTTAGCTTTGAACTTCTGCAGCATATTATCTGTTCTGTGACCCCGTTGTTGTTGTTGTTGTTATAGAAGCTGCTGCAATAATTGCACTTGGATTATTGCAGTGAAGTCAGATGGAGATTGAACTGCTTCCTCTGGGTTCTTTTTCCATTCACCTCTGTGTTTTGTTTTTTTTTTTCATTTTTTTTTTTTTAATGCGGCCGTTTCACCATCTCCAAGTTGTATTGAGATCATAACTTCAAGTTCATTATTAAATCTGTCTGCAGTGGCGCTCGTTTACCCCGAAGCTGCAGGAAAAAAATAAAATACACAAGTCTGGAAATTGTCTTCATTATACAGACTTTTGTTTTTGTTTGAAATATGATGTTTTTTCCACCTTTTTTCTGGCCTACTTTTAAAAAGAGGTCATAATTTTTATTTATTATCTTTTTTTATTCTGAATATTTCTGATTTTTCTGATATTTTTATTATTTTATTCATTTTTCTAAATAAAACATTTTAACATCCATTTCTCTCTCTCGCCATCTCTCCTTTATAAAGGACTGGCAGTGGGGGGGGGCGGGC